>CAJNIZ010044787.1:14995-32640 GCA_905231905.1 Symbiodinium pilosum
GAGTTTAGACAGTAGCTCATCTGATGGCTGCCCACCTGGAACTTTCCTCGTCCTCTTCCTTCAAGCTCGCAGGAGAACAATCCCCCCAGCGAACTTACGCCCTTGCTGTAAGTATTCAGGACTTTATGTTTACCCCCTAAACACCTGTATCCTGAACCCCATATGAGCTATAGTCNNCCTAGTATACCCCATAATAAGCCCCTATAGTGGTTCCCCATATAATCCCCATATGACCCCTTTTAAGGAGTTTAGACTATAGCTCATATAACCCTAAACACCCTAAACCCTTTGAAGCCCCTACGTTGCTACGTTCAAGTAGCACTGTGTCCTGCGCCAAAGAAGACAAAAGGCTCACCGTAGAGGTGCCTCGCTCAATGTTGGGTTCAGGGTTTGAGGCTTCAGGGTTCGTGGCTCAGGGGAGCTTAGGGGAGTTTAGGAGAGTTTAGGGGGGCTTCAAGAAGTTTAGGGTTTAGAGATTACGGTTTCGGGTTATAACTACCTCTTCAAGGGTTTCGCGGTTGTAGCCCTTCGGTTGTACCCCTGAAAGTTTCCTCCGGTATGGTGCTCATTTATTAGGAACCCTCTATTAGTCCCCTACATAACCCCCTTTAAGGAGTTTAGACCTTAAACCCTAATCCCTAAACCTTGTATAACCCCCCTCTTTAGTTCAGATTACGGCTCATATGGCGCCAATCTGATTCAGGGTTCTTTAAAACGACAGGGCTACAATCTTCCACCCCTTCATGGGTTGGGGGTCTGGGGGGAGTTAGGGTTTGGCGGTCTAACGGGGTTTGGGTTAAGGATTTGCGCGGGCTTCGTTTTAGGGTTCTGGGGCTTGGGGGTTTGGAGTTAGGGATTTAGGGGGCTTGGGCTCGCGAGGTGCAAGGTTTGGGGCATTGGGCCCTGGAACTTTAATCAAGCAGTCAAGGTGTATTCTAAAGGTCTTACTGACCGCGGGTTTTGTTTTGAGGTGTATGTGGGGTATAGGCGACCATCATCTATGTGGAACATGCTATGAGAAGAGACTATGGGTGGTTATTGAAGCTTCTACAGTAGCGTCGTGAATGCTTGGCCTATGGCTTGGGGTTGGGGCCCAGGGCTAATGTCTTGAAGTTCTGCACGCACAAAGCTAAACCCTCTCGCCCACCACATTGCTGGTCATGGACATATTGAAGTAGGTTTAGACCTAGGGGTGTAGCGCACGCTAATAGGGGCATGAAATTCAGGTTTAGTGGCGTTAACAACGTAATTAACGCTTAGGTCGTATCATTTGGGACCTTGGAAGTTCATGGTTAGGGGTTGCCCTTCCCACGGATGACATGGAACTCAACACTTGCTGCCGCAGGCACGATATGGGGTTCCATGTTGTCTGGAGGTTGCACCAGGTAAGCCGATCAATTGCATAGGTTTAGGGCATTTTTGTTCTTGGTGTAAAAAACGACAGCCAACAGGAGACTAGAACCTTGCTCCATACAGCGGATTACACTACCTCCACTTGTACTACCATGTGCCTACCTGTTCGTAGGGAATAAAGGAGAAACATCCTATCTTATCCCCACATAGTAGATTCCTTCATTCCCGATACTACCCCCAGATTACCGTATATAGTCCCTGTATACCCCTATGTTATGCACATATTTTCCCTTATGCCCTACCAACCCTCAGTAAGTGTATCCAGACTAGCTGACTAACCTATGACTTTCACACCAGGATGCCGACTCCACCCCACAACCCAGCTGGGGAACAAGATTCAGGGTTCAGGCTTTACTCACTGGTTCTTGGTAGGGAATACGGGAATAGATTATATAGGGAATATGTAGGAGTTCCTCATCCCTTCTTCCCTATTAAGAACCAGTAAGTTTAGGAGTTCAATGTTTAGGGTGTGGTTGGCGTATCAAGCCGCTACTGACCCGGTTGGCGTATCAAGCCGCCACTGCCCCGGCTTCATTGAACTCGGTGACATTCTCCCTTACCAAGAAAGCCCAGTTAGTAACAGAGTTCGCAGATGTATGCGCTAGGCACAGAAGATTGCTTTCGAACATCAGGACTAGTTCGGTTGCAACGTGGGGAGACGACCTCTGCCGGGCATGTGACCCTCAAACCTCTACCATCTAAATGTCATGGATATGGTTGAACTCAGCTGTGCTTCCTTACTGGCACTTACAACTACAAGAACAAGAAGCTACAGCAAGCTCACGACTAATCATCATCTTGGGGCCGAAGGCTATTGCCAAAGGTATTGGTGAAGTCCAAGAGCATACGGCCTGGCATTTCGGCACCGCCAATGACGCAAACCTGGTGTATGCGGCAACTTGCTTCTGGGTAGCAGGGAATGAACTAATGGATCCTAATACCAACCCTAAGCCGGGAACCAAGTCAAGTAGTAGTTTCCATCTTCTTCTCCTTTCTCTCATTCCCTGCAAACCCGGGGTAAAGCAAAGGCCTTTCCCATTCCAGCTTCCAGCTCCTGCCGTTTGAGATTAACTTCTTTTCTTGAAGGCCTGCCGAAACAAGGAGGCACCGTAAATCCATAACGCTTCTGTAACGTAGAGCGGAGAACACATGGAAAGGGAAATGCAACGTGAAATTGGTAACAAGGGCTTTATAGTGCCTTGGAATTCATGATGATTACAAAAGTTCTGCTTGTAGATTTCATGTAAAGGCTTGCAAGAGAGCTCTTAAAACGATAGCCGCAATCATTTAGGCACCGTTGAGTCCCTACGTGTGCGTATTTCAACTATGATAGAAGTTAGTTGGAAGGTCGTGGCAGCTAGTGGTGGCGTAAAGACAGAGGGGGATTTTTGGTTTCCTCAATCAAACAAATGGGTGCCGTATGATTATTCTATGACTCTCATTGTGTCGACGTAATAAATGTCGGGCTTACCCAAGTTTTCTTGCTACTCAACTGCTGCTATGGCTGCGGCTCTGCATTTTCCGAATAGAATCCCCGTCCTGTAGCCCCCATAATCCTATACACATTTACCCCCTTATGTAACCCTATAACAGTATATAACCTCCATCGAGTTGTAGGGGTCATATAGCCGCCATGTAGCGATTATGTACAAAATCTAGAGGTATAGGGGATGTAGGTTAAGGGGATACCGGCGCGAAACTGTAAATAATTGGGGCTACAGACTGGGTTCTGGGGAAAGGCAAGCCACGAAAACAGTTGCAAGCTCATACACAGAGCCCTGAACCCTCAACTAACCCTAAACCCGAAAACCCTACGCCTACAAGTACAATGACTGTGAAGACGCTTGGCCTGCACCCGCGGTTTATACAAGGTTCACACGGATTACGGTCCCCTCCCCTACATCAATGGAATCTGCTGTGAATAACAGTGCTTTAGTAGTCACTATGGGTGCCGGCATACATTCGCTTGTTGTGGATACTGTCGGGATGTGATTATGGGTTCCGGCATGCAATCGCTTCGCTAGTAGACTCCTGTGAGTAGCATTGTCTTGCGGTTACGAACATTTTTCGATGGACGCTCTTACTCCTAGTAGCCCCCTTAATAACCCCCATAACAGTTCCCTATAACATCCTATATAACCTCCTTTCAGGAGTTTAGACTCTAGCTCAAATGAACACTGTAGATGCGCCCATACTACTGCAGGGGCTGTGGGCAAATAGCAGGGACTTTCGGGTGTAAGTCTTGCAGTCTGTAAGAAGACCTTCATCGTCATGAGCTATTCCATGTGCAACTACGCGTCACAGCCCATGTCTCTGCCCAAGCGCTCTGTGTCTTCCACGTACAGGCCATGTTCGAGCAATCCCATGTAATTGTTCGGGAATTTTTGTGCCCAATCGTCCATGAGGATCGACTCGTGCCAGGGCGTGAGCCCGCTCGTGAACTTCCACTGGCAGCAATACAGGGGATCGATCACGTCCCCGTGAGCGTCCATTTTCGCACAAGGGTGTTTGTGGTATTGAACTGAACCTAGTTTCTATCAGCGCTGTTGTACAACACACACCTTCTAACATCCTTTGTTGTGAACATGTCCCAAAAATCTCTACGAAGTGTAGGCATCCCTAGGAAAACCTGCATCATGTTCTACTTACTCAACTGTCTTTTTTTTGATATTTCTAGCAGATCCCATAGGCGCACCTTCAAATTCCAGCCCATGACCCTCACATCCTGAACCCTGGACCCGAAATCCTAAAACCCAAGCCCCAAGCTCGCAAGATTTAACCTACTCACTGAACCCTAAACCCTAAACCGTAAAAACCCTAAACTTCACTAACCTCTTAGCCCCTAAATCCGACAACTCGAAACCCCCAGCAACATAGCCGGAGGGCAAAGTATCCATCGCCGGCTTTTCCTCGTAGCCCAGAGACCACCTATCCAAGTTCCCATGGGGTTTACGGTTTCGGGTTTGGGGTTTAGGGTTTAGGGTTTGGGGTTTAGGGTTTAATGTGTGCTATTGGGTTTAGGGCTACAGACTGGGTTCGTGGAAAAGCAAAGCGACGAAACATTCGCAAGCTCATACACAGAGCCCTGAACCCTCAACTAACCCTAAACCCTAAAACCCTAAACCCTACACCTACAAGTACAATGACTGTGAAGACGCTTGGCCTGCACCCGCGGTTTTATACGAGGTGCATACGGATTACAGTGATTTCAAGTCAGCCTTTAGGTCCCCTCCCCCACATCAATGGAATCTGCTGTGAATAACAGTGCTTTCGTAGGCACTATGGGTAACGGCATACGTTCGCTTGTTGTGGATACTGTCGGGACGTGATTATGGGTTCCGGCATGCATTCGCTTCGCTAATAGACTCGTATGCTGTAAATACCGTTGTTTTTGCGGTTGCAAACATTTTTCGATGCATGCTCTTACTCCTAGTAGCCCCCTTAATAACCCCGATAACAGTTCGCTATAACATCCTATATAACCTCCTTTCAGGAGTTTAGATTCTAGCTCAAAAGAACACTGTAGATGCGCCCATACCATTGCAGGGGCTATGGGCAAATAGCAGGGACTTTCGGGTGTAAGTCTTGCAGTCTATAAGAAGACCTTCATCGTCATGAGCTATTCCATGTGCGACTACGCGTCCCAGCCCATGTCTCTGCCCAAGCGCTCTGTGTCTTCCACGTACAGGCCAAGTTCGAGCAATTGATCCAAAGATGGAATCTGGGCAGTCCCATGTAGTCGTTCGGTTCCTTGCGCCCAATCGACCACGACCGCTGCCGCTCTTGCCATCGCTTTTTATACCACCACCTTACCTCATTTTTGATTTGTTGGCTAAGCACGAGGATCGACTGGTGCCAGGGCGTGAGCCCGCTCGTGAACTTCCACTGGTTCGTTCGAGGTTGTGGATGACGATGATCTCAGAGGTGTGTTTGCTACGCTGACATAATCTCGCAGCTCAAAACGTGTGAAAAAGGTTTGGGATTCAGGGTTTATGGTCTAGGGTTTAGGGTTCAAGGTCTACGGTTTAGGTATGGTCAACGTTACTTACCGTCCCCGGAGTAACATGGAATCTCCTACAGCTCCCTTTATCTGGATAGTCCTCTACAAAGGGCCCACGATCATAAAACCATCGCTAGAAGCCCTGCAGATCCTAGACATCGCAATCTTACAAATCACGAAATCCCCAAACCTTCAATCCCTAAATCCGAAACTTCTGAACTCTAAACCCTTAACCCTAAAAGGTTTAGGGTTTAGGATTTAGGGTGTTAACCTTAAACCCTAAATCTGAAAAACCTCAACCGTCCCAAGTCCTTAGCCCTAAGCCCAGAACCTCAGACTGCTGGAACTTTCGCCACCAATACTGGCAGTCCACCCTAAACCCTAAACCCAAAACTTACCTTTCTTGGTAGGGCTGGGTTCAGGGATTAGGGTCTACCCTAAACCCTATAAACCCTGAATACCAAACCCTAAACCCTAAATACCAACCCTAAACCCTAAATACCAAACCCTAAACCCTAAAGACCTAAACCCGAGTGGTCCTGGGGATGCCTTGGGCCCTATACCTTGGGTTCAGGGTCTAGGGTTTAGAGTTTGAGGCTCCGGGTTTGGGGTCTTCACCGTTGCCTACGCCCTAAGCCCTGTAGCTACATTTGGGTTTAGGATTTAAGGTTTAAGGTTTAGGGTTCAAGGTTTAGGGTTTAGGGCTTATAAGGTTTAGGGTTTAGGGTATTGAGAGGGCGGTGGAAGCCGTCTGCTCCCCAAACCCTTATCCTGAATGCTCGGAACTCTCAAGTCCCTAGCGCTTTAGGGCTTAGAGTTTAGGAATGAAGAAATGGATCCTGTATAGTAATCCCTAGTTGGGTTTAGGGTTTAGGGATTTAAGGATTCAAAGTTTGGGGTTGAAGGAACGGATCCTTTATAGTAGTCCTTCCATAAACCATGGTAGTAGTTTCCATTCTCTTTTCCACTCCTTCATTCCCAGCAAACCAAAAACAAGTAACCAAAGACCCCATTCCCAACCCCTGAACCCTTTCTTTCTATTTGGGGTGGGCGCGGCGGTTAGTACAGTTGATGGAAGACTCCTGCACCACGTTAAGTGCCTTTAACTTCTGGAAAGAACAGCGCTTCAAGGACATTAAGTGGTGCACGACTTGCTCCATCAGAAGAACTGGCCGATTTAGAACTCCAGAACCTGAATGTTTGAGCAATGGGGTCTTCGTAACATTTAAGGTCAGGTCGCGTGCGGTCGTTATAGTTTGCCCGAACTCTAGATCCTAAATTCCAAGCCCTAAATTTTCTGAAATCAAGGCCCTAGACCCTAGAAGATGAGCTCCAATCTGCTGAAAGCCTTAAATTTTCATTCCGGCCGTCAACACTCATATCAGCTATAGTCTTCATTGATAACCCTTTAGACTCCCCGATTCCCCCTATATAACCCCCTTTGAAGCGTTTAGGCCTTAAACCCTAAACCCTAGTCCCTAAACTCTAAACCCTAAACCCTTATCCCTACACGTAGGAGGGGGGGCCGGTCATCAGAGCCTCGGCCCAGGTCGCAGTCTTTGCGGCCGGTGCGGGGGCCTTCGGAGGATGAAGGGCCTTTGGGTAGAAGTTCAGGGGTCTGTAGGAAATTTTTATAGGGTTATATATAGGGGTTCTGTAGGGATGTTGGAAAAGGAAATGGATACCACTATGTGGGGTTTAGGGGTTTAGGTTTTTAGGGTTTAAGGGTTTATGGTTTATGGTATAGGGATGATATTGGGGTGCATAATGTATACAAAAGAACACCCCGCAACTACCATGGAACCCGCCCCCCGCCCTTGTAGATCTTTTTGCACGAGGACGCTCGTCTTTGTGCTAGGGCTCTGCGCGGTTCCCAATCGTTAGCTTGGGCGATGGTTACTTATATACCCCTTTAAGTAGATGAAATATGAGGTATATGGAGATCAACATTTTTATACCCAGAGCAATATTCTATCTACTTCAGGGGTGCTGTAAGCCCTGCGCTCCAAACTGCGTGGGTTCTGAACATGTAGTTGCAGCATCGACAAGACCATTTGGAGGGGCTCTTAAACTTTAAGGCCTAAGCGCAAACCCTGAGCCCTAAACCCCTAAATCTTAAAACCCGACGTCCCTAAACCGTAAACCCCTAAGCCCCAAACTGTATGGGCTTTGAACCAATGTCATGTCGAGGTGTGGGCGCGTGGGCTGACGAACCTTCATCTCGGAAATGCAGAGAGCACGCCAACAGCTGCATATCCATATGTATATTACATATATATATAGTCCCAGTTAACTTGATAGAATTTGGCTTTCGGTATACTATAATGCGATCCCCATATACACCATGTTCTATATCTACTTACGGGGGACTATACACATTATATAAAAGGGTGTAGGGTTTAGAATTAAAGAGAGATATAGATCCACTGAATAAGAGCCAGTACAGGATTGGTGAAGATTGTAGGGGGCTATAATATTTAACAAGTATAAGCGCCATTCCCTTAATCCGTTCTAAGCACCAGGTAGCCCCTAAACCCTAATCCTCATTAGGCTTCAGGTCGCAAAAAACTCCCAACAGCAGACTGCAAGATTCCCGAAATCAAAATGTGGCGAAAGGCCTTCAGAGGTTCCTCTCTGTTTTCCCGGTTTCGTTTCGGATCTAGAGATGGAAGTGTCTAACTTAGGGCTAAAGGTTTAAGACTTAGCCGAACTTCCCTCAACTCTCAACTGTAGAACTTAATATGTAGGTTGCAGTGTTGAGGATTGGCGCTCAGACTGTTGGGCTTCGGGTCGTTTTTAGGGCTCAGGCTTTGGGAGCGGCTAGGGGTTGGCGCAACCCTTCAGAGTTATGCCATGTTTTTCAGCCCCTGAACTCTGCCCTAAACCCTGAACCGCATCCCCACCCTTTTGCATCGAAGACACGCCCCTTTGGTTGCGTAATATACGAGCAGGCGAGGGGGCTGTAGGGCAGGGTGAGCGTATCCTTTCCGCTCATTCCATGTGGGAAGCTTCCATAATCCTCACATACGGACTTTCAGAAATTTCTCACAGGAGTCTATACTCCTTAAAGGGGGTGATATAACAGACTATATAGGGGATGATCCTGCAACAGCCGCGCACTACGACTCCAAGCCCAGCATGAGCATGCTTTCAAAGTAGCACACATCGGAGCATCAGCGCTCTTGAAACGGTAGACGCGGGGTGTTCAGGGACGTTTGCGTCGCCTCCTGGCATTTGGCCACAATGCCCTTCAACTTTTGTCGCGAGGCTCCGGATCTATGCAGACACAGCACAACCCCAATCGGCAGCAAGAGGCTGCACGGTTCTCTGAGGCACGCGCGCAAGTCCTTCGGAACACAGCAGACACGGAGGCGTAGACTTGATCAAAGGAAGACGTGAAGCCTGACGCGTTCTGTTTCAACCCAAACACCCCTTCCCGGTCCTAGAATAAGGGTTTGAGATTGACAGGACACGAAAATCAAAACCACCATTACTCTTCATGCTGCAGGTTAGCACCCCAGTACATGGAATGCAGTTGTCTAGCATTTTGAGGACCGAGCGCAGCGTCAAGTTAATGGCCTGCTGGTCCGCCTGAGGGCTTCTCAGAATGAGGGGGCTAGGGGATACTGCGGGAGAAGCTCCCGCCTTTCTCAGCGCAGAAAAGGCGTCTGTCAGCTTCTTCCTTCATCTCAAGGTTGGCTTCCTTCAAGGACGCCCCCGGGCACGAAAGATCATCTCTTTCCAGCGCTTCCAATCCAAGTTGTTCAAACAGATGCCGCTACATTGAGTTATGTCCTTGCCTGCGCTTCCTTCAGGTCGCTGACATTACTGAAGGGGGGCAGCACAGCGGACATGCACCCTGGCCTGGCGGCTGCCGCTTTTGGTCTGTGCGTGGGCACAGGTCAAAACCCAGTTCAGGCACAGGCTCAGGGCTGCCGCTTTTACCTGCCACTGCCAGATCTACGTTGCAGTAATAGCAGCGCGGACACACTGCAGACACTGAACTTGAAGCAGGTCCTGCATCTTCAGGCTGCTTTGAGGGATGCGGACGTCGAAGTCGCCGAGCTTCATGCTGATCATCAGCATTCCTTTCACCTGCAGTCACACAACAGACTTCACGAAGCTGAGCCCGCGACTAGTATATAAGACGTCCTCCTTGCAGCGAAGCAAGCCGCGGCACTGCGCTGCCGCGTAAAACCGAGCGTCGTCTTCAAGCAGGCCCAACGAGCAGACCTGTGCCGGGCAGTAACTTCCACCGTGCAGTCATCCACGTTGACGCAGCCCCCAAGTCTTGGAGTCGCCAACTGCGGCAGGCGAGCACTAGCCTCTCAAAAGAAACACGTCCATGAACGCTCTTACAGACAAGCGCATAAGCACAACCCAGCCTGCTCTCTGCACGCCGCCGCCCGCAATACGCATGATGCTGATGGTGATGACAGCAGCGGCGCGGCAGCATAATAGATGCTTTCATCATGCCGCCGAAGACCGCACACAGACGGGGGGGATGGCCTCAGCGTGAGTGCGTGTTGCCCTGTTACAGAAATAGTGAACAGCCCTGCTGCACCCACCTCCGGCGAAAATGCTCGGACCCTTCATAGCTAGGCTGCCAAGGTGCGGCCTGCTTCTGTCAGCTTGAGCAGGGTGGAGGGGTACGGCAACGGATGGCGAGCTGCGGCGTGCCTCGACTTGAAACGCACACCACAATATCTTGAGGATTTAAGGAATGTCAACTGCGCATGCGTCGGACGCAAGACAAGCGCCTTCTGCCTCCGCTTCCGCTGCCCCCTCTTCGTGGACTTCTTGTCAGCATCCCCGATGCCATAGTCCACCCTATACAGCTCACCATCCAGCTCGCGAGACAAGCCTCAGCTGGCAAGCACTCAGTGAGCAATTCTGAACTAAACTTGACAACCCTGAACCCTAAACCGATTCCGCATCTTCATTGCAAGAATGGAAAACCTTGAAAGCCCACACACCTTGCTTAAGGAATACACCCTAATTAGGGGTTTAAGGTTTAGGGGTTTAGGGTTACAAGGATTCCTAATGTGGTTTTAGGTCTCTTCCTGAATTAAAAGGAGTACTAAGCTCTTCAAGCCCCCCATGAAATCCTAAACCCTAAGCTCTCAACCCTATCCCCTACCGATAAGCCCATGGAGGGATGATCCTTCCTCAACTTTGTATGCGTGTTTCCCCAAAATTCATGCCTTTATGGCAATTTCTATTAGAATTGTCTAAAGTGGGGTCCCCTGTTTACGGAAACTTTTATTCTGATTCTAATGGTAGAAGTTGGGAATAGTCATTATCAGAGACGTTGGGGGATATTGACACGGGGCATGATCCTACTCTAAGCCCTGGGCCCTAATCCCATTGAACTCTAAACCTTAAACCGTGAACCCTCAACCCCTAACCTGGTCTACCCCAAACCCCATACCCTACATTAGGAGTTACCATCCAACCTCCCCCAAACGTACCCCCCCAGGGTAGGAGGAGCTAATAAGGACTATATGGAGCTTAAGAAGGCCTAATAGGGTTCTAATAGGGTTCTGAATTTGGGGGGTACATTTGGACCCTAAACCCTAAATCCCTAAGCCCTAAACCCAAAATCCCTAAACCCTAAACCCTAAACCCTAAATCCCTAAACCCTAAACTACTACTACACCGGCCTCTGGAGCTTTCTTGCTTTCAACAGGAGGCTCCTGCGCAGTTTTTGGTGGACTCGGGGGAATGCTTACCGACACCCTCCAAGCTCAGGGTTTAGGATTTAGGGTTTAGGGGTTAGGATTTAGGATTTAGGATTTAGGGTTTAGGGTTTAGGATAGGGTTTACCTAGACCCTCCAATGTAGTTCCTTTTGGGTTTGGATGGATCTTTGGTTAGGACTCTTGTTAGGACAACCAGAAAGGGTACTACATTGGAGGGTCTAGGCAAGGTGTAGGGCCTTTTAGGGAGGAAGGTTTAGGGCCTACCGTCAGGGGCCGAACTTTTTGTTAGGAATTACGGAGTATACTTAGGCAGAGCATTTTTGTGATGGCGGATTCTTACAATAAAGCTTATACTGTTTTGGGGTCCATAGCAGGGCACCCCTACTTATGGCCTAAACTCTAAAGCCCTAAACCCTAAGGACCTTGCTGACCGTTCAAGTATCAAGGCATCCTCAGTAATCCGCTGTCTAGGGTCCACCTGCCTAACAATAGATAGCCCTAAAATGGCCCCAGCATCTAATTTGGGAATACTCATTATTTGGGGGGTGGGGATGTTCTCTAGCAGCTGGCGCGGATTAAGTTTCCTACAGTAAGCCAGCAGTGGGGACATCAAAGCGTCCATGAATAGAGACGGGTCAGTTGCGACACTGAAGCCCCATTGATTGGGGTTCTTCGTTAAACTAGGACAAAGGAAGGTTCAGTATTCCACTTTGCATGTTGTATGCGCAACATGCACCTACAAAAGGTTTGAAAGAAGCCTCCGTCGTTCGGATGACCTTCAGCATTGCCACCGTCACCATGATTATCTTTTCATCTGTGGAGGGCAAGAACGCTGTCTATGGCCTCCATGAAGACACACTATGAAAACACGAACCATTTTCTCTCCGACGCAACAGCCTCACTAAAGTCACGGCATCATGTTGGTGCAAAGGCATTGTCATGGAATAATTAAACAAAGCGCAGCTTTCTGCTTATGACCACCCTGTGCTACAATAGATGTTGGATGCTGACAGTCAAGATATGCATGACTTTCCTCCCCGGAACCCTCAAAAAACAGAGACAGGCTAGTGCTTTCCCTACTCAACCCTAAGCCCTGAACCCTAACTCCCAAGGTCTAGGTAAGGCATGTTACGTAACACTCATCTATACCCTAAACCCTAAACCCCTAAACCCTAAACCCTAAACCCCTAAACCCTAAACCCTAAACCGCGAACCCATCGACCATCGAGGCTTTGCGGCCTTCCGCTCATGTAGTTCCCGTTAATAGCACCACACTACGCGAGGACCCTCTAATGCCTCCGTCAACAACTTTCTAGTCTACGCATCGTCTACCTGGACCCCAAAAGTATTTAAAATTATGGCCTTTATGGCTGTTATTCTGGGTTTAGGGCTATTGTTTTACATACTTTTGGAGTTTAGGTATTTCCTGAAAGTCCCAAACACTACAACAGGAGCCCCGAAAAACTCGATAAAGTAGCAGATCCTAATTCCTGTTCCCCAAATGAACTTTAAGGAAAACGATTTCCCTCATAGTCTTCCTTGTATCATAAACCTGGAGGATCCTTGGACAATTTCCCCGAGGGACTTTTAGATCAACCATGATCAACCCCATATGAGCTATAGTCTAAACTCTTAGTATCCCCCTTAATATCCCCTATAGTACTTCCCTATATAATTCCCTATACAACGCCCCTCAAGGAGTTCAGACCATAGCTCATATTGCCACTGCGTGGCCTACGCCCGGGATCTGCCAATCCTTTCCCCGCAACCCCGAAACCGAAATCCAATCGACGGCACTGCCTTCTCTGGCGACCTTAGCATTTTGGCTGGGAAAAAGAACTTCTCTTAGGGTTACACGCAACAAGCTGAGCCACATCGTGAGAATTATCAGGAAAGGGTTCCTGCAAGGTCCGAACCCGCTTTCGACGATACTTTGCGGGAATGAAAGGCACTCAACCTGCTTGAAGGATCCTGACTTAAATTCAAGCGGCAACTGGGGTAACTCTTAGCTATGTACTGAACACGTCTCCACGTTGATCGTGTGAAAAAATCCAATGAGAGCACAGTGGCTATCGTACAAGTTCGAAGATTTTTACATTTGAGCTGCGCAGGGATGGCCATGAATTAGGTCATTCCCGATCACACAGTTAGCGAGCGTAATAAGAACCATAATACGTCTTTAATAAAGCCCCTTCGAAGATAGTTACGTTTTGAAACACTCAAACCATGTATTGCGATCAGGAAGCAGCACCACACTCTTGGAGAAGGTTGCCAGCCCTGCCGCCCGCAAAGCCAACATCGCCCAGATAGCTTTCCAGTCCCTTACGTAAACCTTAACCTTGGGAAGGCCAAGCGTTGAAGGCCCCACTTTGGGGCCCCAAAACACGGTTTAGGGTTTAGGGTTTAGGTTACGACGCGGCCTTTTGTAACACCACCTGGTCTGGTATGGACACGGTATTATGATTACAGGGATCTTCTTCTAGCGGCTCGGGCAACCACAGCCCCGTTAGTACTCAACATAAAACCCTCCTCAAACCTTTGCACAACGCTAGTTTACCTGACATTTTCCATTTTGTCGTCCAATTAACTCTGTATTGTCCACAAAATAAATTGGCCCGTCCAATTGTCAGTTATCAAGGGTCACAAGTCAGGTGGATAACTTTCGGGATTCTCCCAGCTTCAGCGTTGAACCTAAAATCACCTACCTCCTGATGAATATACCCGCAAGGAAGTTTGGCCACCAACTTTGGCGCCACAACCTCTCATTTTGATGGTTCTCAAATCTTCTATGTTGGGTCATTCCCCCTCACAGTAACTGTTACCACAATGGGTTGTAGGAGCTATAAGAACCCCCTTAATAAGGCCCCTTTAAGGACAGTTACTGGGAGGGGGAATGACCCAACTTCTATGATTAAAGCAACCAACAATAAGCCAATAAGCTGATTGCCGTCAAGCGACGGCTGAGGGATGAACACCTGACAGGGGAAAGCAGTCGCCCTACGACCGTTGTTGAGCTGAGAACTCCTAGATGTCCTTCTGAAAGCCCCTTAAGCGAATGCAAGTCTAATCTTACATCCTGCGTGTGGTAACCCAGGCCTGTGATTAATGAACCCTCTCCCCTTAATAGGGGCTATAATAGGGATCCTGATATCTGGGCCTTAAAAGGAGGGGGGTTGATTAGTCATGGGTCTACATTAACTCTAAACTCTGCAAGCACTACCAACCCTCATCCTGTTACATCCCTCGCCACACCAAAGCAACCTGCAACTCTGCAGACCTCAGCTACATCTCACCTGTCACCCCGGATTATCTTGAGTTGTATGGTTATACCTACTAAGGGGTAAGGACTACTAGACTTTAGTCAATTGGGGTTACACATAAACCCTGAGTTTGCCCAACACGCCTGCGGCGCGGTGGAGGACAGCGCTGCAAACGGGGCCTGGACCCATCAGACAAGCTTCGGAGCCGTTTTAAGGGCCATAAAGAAATTAGGATGTAAGATTTGTGGTTGAGCGCTTTAGGTAGGGTTTAGAAGTTAAGGGGGCCATGCAATTCACATGGACCGCGATGCCGCTATGCGAGGAATGCATGTCGTGGTCCCATGAACTGATGGGTCACATGCTTGCTACCTCACATGCAAGCACCAAGCAGAAACCCATGCACTACTTGACTCAGCAAGCGCGTGGTTTGGAAACGACTATAATGCAACCGAAAACCTTGCCTTGCTGTTCTATGGAACGCTGCTAAGGAATATGCCGGTGTGTACGACGTGCAACTTCGGCTGGCTCTAGCTGCCTGGCTGCTCCGCATCTTAGGAGCAAGCCCTCACTGTAGGTCTGTGTTTTGCTCGTGCCCAGATCCGTAACCATGCTCTGTCCAACGGGAGGTCTTCGTCAGTGACGATGAACTCCATCGCCCTGCAACGCTGTTTTCTCGATCAGGGGAGGGGTCTGGGAACTAGTTCCGTTGAATTGGCGTGCTGGGACGCCGAGCAGCAGAATTACTTCTGCTTGCTGCAGCGCTATTCCTGCCACGCCTACAGAACTTGGCATCAAGGATGCAGGACAACTGTGCGACACTGTGTAAGAGAGGATCGCACCAAATGCAGCAGCTCGAGGGATGGCTTGTGCCAATGGGTTTAGGGTTTAGGGGTTTAGGGGTTTAGGGTTTAGGGTTTAGGGTTTAGGGGTTTAGGGGTTTAGGGTTTAGGGTACATCCACGCTGTCATGCCCCCCAGGAAGCTCTGCAGAATGAGTCCTCGTCCAGGCCACATCGGTCAGGTTCAGGTCAGGGAGGCATCATTGGCCACTGCGACCCGGCAACCACGCTGAACACATGGCTGCCTCCAGTCTTCACGCTTGCTGCACCGAAGAAGAAGTAGCTACGCTGCATTAAACCGAGCTTTCTTTTGGTATGTATACCTCAATTCAAGGGGGAAAAATAGCGGCCTGAAAGAAGTGTTTTCAAGGACCAAGTTCTATATGTGACATTGCATGCCATTGCTATCATTGCCCTCATCAGAAGGAGTTGGGCATGGTCTTACCCTTCCCCAAACTAACGTGGAAGCCCCCCAAAACGGCCTTGTTACTGTCCTTCCAAGGGAGACTAAGCGGTGCTTCATTTACGTATGCTTGTGGTGCAGGGTTCTGGTCCACTTCAAATGAAGGCATCTGCTCCGGTAACAAAGATCACTTTCCGTAAGCAACGCAAATGCCTGATTCTGACATCGAAATCTCAACCGCAATTCCAAACCAACAGATCTTATCCCAGCCCTGAGAGGCTCGAACCCCGGAAATGAAACCTTTATCAAACTTGTTCCCTGATTGCAATTATTCTGAAGCCTGATCATCTTCAGGAAGTGGTACCCAACCGCCGTGGGGGTTCAGGGTATCTTATAAGGGCAAGTAGGTTTATGGGGAGTTCTGAAAGGGGTAGATAAGGCTTAGGGAAGGGCCCCCCTTGGGGAACTCCGCCCGGGCAGTTGCCATCGAATTCCCAAGACTAATCCTGAACCCTAAAACCTGCATCCCTAAGTCATGTACTTCTCCCAGTTGTCCAACTAGTTACCTAATGTAGACCCATGATTAATGAACCCCCCCCTTCGAAGCGCCTAAAATATTAGGATCCCTATTATGGTCCCTATTTAG
This sequence comes from Symbiodinium pilosum, assembly GCA_905231905.1. Lineage (NCBI taxonomy): Eukaryota > Dinophyceae > Suessiales > Symbiodiniaceae > Symbiodinium > Symbiodinium pilosum. Next base: position 31,257 of record CAJNIZ010044787.1, read on the forward strand.
GGGGAGGGGGTTTATTAATCAGGGGTCTGGGTTACTGAAGAAGTAACTTTGACCCTCCAAGTGAATCCAATAAATCTCCAAGTAAACCCTCTCCCTCAGCTGGGGTCGAGGCTGGCGATTGGTAGCCACTCCACCTTGAAGGACCGGGCCAATCCAATCATCAAAGCTGTTGATGGAAGAAATCCCCTAAACCCCAAACCCTAAGCCCTAAGCCGCTATCCCTTAGGACTCAAGAGACGTAGGGTGGTGGAGGATTTCCTCTATCAACAGTATTTGGGTTGCTCCAAACAAGGGGCCCAGTAAAGACCTCAAGGACGTAGGATTTGTAAGGAGATTCTTGGTATGTTTGTTGGAGATGTTACAGCGGCTGCATGGGTAATCCGGCTAGGCTCCACCACATCCTCATAGGGCCCCCTTCTAGCCCCCTCGGGTTCCCCATGAAGTCATCATCAAAAAGCCTATGTAACTAACCCTAGGATCATTTCAATTGACGGGAAACATTTGGGGGTAGTATAGAGGGGCTAAGGTAATAGGGGTATCCATGACATGCCAAGAAGGAAATCCAGAAGACTTGTTTTGGGGTGTACGGTTTCGGGTTTGAGGTTTAAGGCTTTGGGTTTAGGCTATGAGAGACCGCACGTATTGGAACTACGTAGCGCCCTGTAATGGGCCGCTACAATATGGTGAATGTTCGCGGCCATGAATGGATGTAGGGCAAGAATGGCAGCTGGGATTCTACAGGGGCCATATTTCATGAGATTACCTACTAGATTACCTGCCCTTCTAAATGACCAGTCTCAACATAATACCCGTGAACTAAGAAGTTAGGCTCCCCCCCTTACCCACCACCAGTCTTAGATAGGGACAACAGGGGTTTAGGGTTTATGGGGTGGATGTGGAATAACTTCACGTACAGCTTTGTGTTAACTGTCAGCGGGTGTGGAGAGCCCACATCATTCGTGTCCTAAAAGCCTCAACACTAAACCCTAAAAACTACACCCTAAACCCTAAAACCTTAAACTTTAGACCCTAAACCGCCTGCTTACTTATCAGGACCTCACTCAAGGATCAGACTTCTTCATCAGTATAATGCAGATTAAGCGCCATATCCAACACTGACGGAGACAATCCTCATATACCTGCCTAAAACCCTACGTGGCACTTAGGATCCCTACTAAGGGTTAACCCTTAGGTACCTATAACAGGAATATAAGGGAATCTCAAAGGGTTAAGGGTCCAAGGTCCAAGCTAAGTCCCAAGGAGAACCCCTACTACACCTACTACCCTTCACCCTAAACCCTTATCCCAACTGCTCATGCAATCCGGTGATTGGGTATTACTTGCACAGGTGGGTGTGGCGCCGATGAACCCTAAACCCTAAACC
>CAJNIZ010044787.1:36473-48113 GCA_905231905.1 Symbiodinium pilosum
TAACCTCTAAACCCTAAACCCGTAATCCCTAAACCCCTAACCTCTAAACCCTAAACCCCTAAACCCCTAAACCCTAAACCCCTAAACCCTAAACCGAGTGTGATGGTTCGGACATGGCATGCGGCAAGCAGGGCCTCGCCTTGGGTGTCAGAGCGATTTAGGGTTTTAGGTTTCTAGGGTCTGGGCTTTCTAAGGGTTTCTAGGGTTTAGGATGGTTTAAGGTTTTTGGGGGGTTTCTAGGGTCTAGGGGCTCTAGGGTTTCTGGAGTTTAGCCCTAAACCCTAAACCCTAAACCCCTAAACCCTACTAAACCCCTAACCCCTAAACCCTAAACCCCTAACCCCTAAACCCTAAACTTAGGATGGCTTAGGGGTTTCTGGGGGCTTCTAGGGCTTAGGGTTTCAAGTTTGAGCCTTGCAATCTTCGGAAAACGCGTGGAATCTTCAACTTTAATCTTTCATCCCTAGCCTAGGGTTTAGGGTTTAGGGCTTAGGGCTAACGTGACTTCCGGCTTGCCGAATTACCCAACTTTGGGGGGACCTCTGACGGATTGAAGGCTTAGGGTTTAGGCTTTAGAGCTTAAGGTTTGGGGGATGGGGTTTAAAGTTTAGAGTTTAGGGTTTAGGGTTTAGGGGTTTAGGGTTTAGGGTTTAAGGCTAAAATCCAGGCCCTACCTGGAGCCTCCAATGTAGTTCCTTTTGGGGTTGGAATGCCCTTTTGGTTAGGACTCTTATCAGGACTCTCAAAAGGTACTACATTGGGGGGGGTCTCGGTACATACGAAAATCTTTGCAAGATTCGTTGTCTTGTCAGTCAAGCCATCGGGAGTAACATGCTATGTCCCCACCATGTGCTTACTTAACCCGTACAGGAGGAATCTCTAATTAGTATCGTTACATAATGTTTTGCTCACCCGTGGCGAGATTCTGGGTTTGGCAAAGTGGCTGCTGAAATTTGACATTAAAGGAGCTTGCCACCAGCAACTCAACCCAAAAACGCAGGTAAAACCAATCTTCCTTGATTCCGGCGCCTAGTGCAACAAAAAAATGCATGCGGGGCTCACCAACTGATCTGCATGTACTCCCCAAAGTAACCCTAAACCCTACTTTTTTAATTGTAAACCCTAGGCTGTACTCCCAAAATCCTGAAGCCAAAGCGCCAAGATTGGACCGAGCGGCGTGTGGAGCTGCCATCACGCGCTGTGTGGCAGGTTCCAGCTGAACAAAGCCTGATGCCACCTCCTCATGCAAGTCCAAACTCCAAATACCCCCCTTTGTAACCCTAGGGGTTTAGGGTCTAGGGTCAAAACTCCTAGTATCCCCCTAAACCGTAAACCCACCCCTATAGTAGTCCCCTATATACTCCTCTGTACAACCCCTTTATGGAGTTTAGACTATAGCTCAGTAGGTAAGGCCTTCAGGCTCAGAGTTTAAGCCTACTGCAAGTAGGGTTTAGGGTTTAGGGTACACGGGTCCAAGTACCTAATAATCATATACTTGCCCAAAACCTGTACTATAGTTACTATTACCCTAAACCCAAGTACCTATTAATTGGGTACTTGAACCCTCTGGGTTTGGAATAGCTTGCCATAATTACACACCAAAGCGGCAAAGTGCTCTTCTTAGTCGGCCCATTACTCGGATGACTCTGCAGCGTGGTGGCTTTGAATGGAGAAGCGTTCCGGCTATAGCGATCAAGAGTTGGAATGTAGAGGCTGAAGGATACAACGGTGTCTACCGTAGTAAAAACAAGTGCACATGCCGAATCCAGGTTGCCCCATGAGCTGCCTAATGGATTTAGCAGTTCAAGCACGAGGGGCATAATGTGAAGGCCAATTAGCCTAAGAGACAACAAAGCGAAAAACAGAAAACGATAGGGATGGCTTCAAAATATTGGACCCCTCAAATCGGACTTCTATTTTAGAGGAAGCTCCAACATTGGAGGTAGTTAGGTTGTCCATAGTATTTTGGTAAACCCAACCCCACCCTTTTCCGGCTCCTTGTTGGGGGCTTAGGTTCTAGACTCCGACGGTTACATAGCTCGCCTAAGACAACCTCTGAATCCAAGTCCCTGTGAAGGCAGTCATGCTTACCTGAAGGAATATAGAGGTGTTTAGGATATGGGATCTACGTCCACAGGTTCAGGGTGTAGGATAGCAGATTCAGGGTTAGGATTGGAATATTGGATTGAGGTATTAGGATTTGAGCTATAGTCTAAACTCCTAGTAGCCCCCTTAATAACCCCTATAGTAGTCCCCTATATAATCCTTTATGTGACCCCCTGTAAGGAGTTTAGACTATAGTATATTTGGAGCGGAGGGTTTGGGGTGACGGTCCTTCAGGAGTTCTTCCCTAAAGGCCTGGCTTGGCTTCATGACTACCGTTTAGGGTTTAGGGTTTAGGGCTTACCAGGTAGATAGATATATGTATTTTTTTTCACACTCGTAACTCTGAGAGACTGTCAAATCACCCTAACCCTCCGTGTCAACGTTTGGATTTGGCCGAGACTCCGCCGCAAGCAACAGGCATGCCGCAAAGAGAACTCGCATGGCTTTAGCAGCAGTTCTGGGAGCACAGCTTGAAACTAGTTACCTTCCCCACTGACCTGGAAGCCACAAGATGGCCTTTTCCTAGCAAGACTTCTTGCTCGCCTTGGGAAATATGCATTTCCATGTTAGCTTTAGGAAGGGAGGCCCTAAACCCTAAACCCTAAACCCCCTCCACAGTATGAGCCCATAAACGCCACAATTACAAAGTACAATCCTGCGGAGAAGTTGGAGTTTTGACAAATGCCCCTCTTTGCCAGTTTGCAAAGGCCACATGTTCTAAAGACTTGTTCTGTGCTGGTTGAAGGTTCCTATGCACCACGCCCGCAAAGTACACCAAACCCTACACCCTAAACCTCAAACCGTAAAGCCTATACCCGAAACCCTACACCCCAAAGCCTAACCCGTACAGCCCACCTCGCAGTGGCTTCGAGCTGCTTAGCATCAGAGTAGTGTCTTGAACCAAAATTTCACAAGGCCTTTTATGGGGGCTAGGCAGTAAGGGTTAGGTATTTAGGGTCTGGAGTTTAGGGGTTTAGGGTTCTGGGGATTAGGTTTGAGGGTCTAGGATTGAAACATTAAACCCTACGCTTTATTAGGGACGAGGGCCTCCTGCCTAACCTCATTTGAAAGCCCAACAAGACCACAAAACCCTTAACCCTAATACTCTAAACCCTAAACCCATTATCCTTCAAATAAAGGGGCGTGGGTGGGGTTTCATGTTGGGAGCTCCACGCAGTTGACACACAAGTCTATCGTAGCCCTTATCTCTCAATAGGGCTTCCATCTTATTTTCCATTTTCCCAACATATCCCCAATATATCCCTAATATTACTCCGATGAAAGCCCCTGTCTCGATGAGGTTCCTGGGCCTGTGGAGCAGAGCACTCTCTTCCCCAATAACAAGGGTTTAAAAAAGTTTAAACTTCATTATATAGACCCAAAAAGGAACCCCAAAAGGCTATAGTGATTCTATTGGCGAACTAAATTATTCTAGATTTTCTTCTTGGTTCTGGATTCGAGCTACCCCCTACAACGGACCCTCCTTGTTAGCTACTGTGAGGGACGGGCCAGAGCACTATTACCCCTCAATTAGGTCTAGGGTTTAGGGTAAACCCTTAACGGGCTCTCAGGGAAGGCTTCTGAAAATGAGGAGCCGGCAACATGGGCGCAAGAATGTCCCAACCAGAAGGCAATGAGATCATCATGTTTGGTAACCATTGGGTCCTGCCCCCACCCATTAACAGTCTATAACAGGAGTCATATAGGGCTATATATAATTATAATCGGAATATTATCCAACTGTTAATGACTGGGGGCAGTACCCAAGGTAACCATGTTTCTTCTGCGCTTCTCCCATGGTTATGACGTTTCAAAGTCACACTGAACATCAACCCAAACCCTACACCCTAAACTCCATGTGAGTAACGTTTTTTTGGTGGTTGAACCTAGTAAGACAATATTGCTTAGAAAAATGCTAAATCCCAAAAGGAGGATAGAATCTTACTCTATAATGGGTACCATAGTATCCCCCAACAAAATACTACTCATGTCATATGTAGTTGTTTACCTGTTGAGGGCGGGCTTTGATGGTTGTAGCAGGTAAGGTTTAGGGTTTAGGGTTTACTTCTCAGAAAATCCTATAGGCAGAAGGAGGATGAAATCCCACGTTGCGTTGGCAACTACAGCGCCCCCATTCAAGATACCGCTCGATTAGCTATTCCTGCCTTTCAATGCCTAGACCTACATATCCCCACAACAACTCTACTGCAAGGAGACACTTTCAAAACACGAGTCACTTTTCTGTTCAACCCACATATCCCTGCAATTCCCTTTCTAGGGATCCTTAAAAACACCGGAAAATACCACTCAATTTGGGAGTTGGTGGCCTACATATTCCTAGAACAAATCCACCGTAAAGAGATCCTCTTACAACATGTCCCAGTTTCCCAGAGCCTCGGAAGGATCCAGAAAGTAGCTTATCCGTATAAGGGTTGCAAGAAATGCCCCAATAATATAGTCCCCCTTAAGTAGATCGAATATGGCTTCGGGTATATTATGATAAGATCTCCATATACCCCATATTCTATCTACTCACGCGGGACTATAGCAAGATAGAGATTACCCAGCGCCGGGTTCTACTGTCTAGATCCTCCCAGGGGTCCTAAACCCAAAGCCCCCAAACCCTAAACCCTAAACCCAAAACCCCCAAACCCTAAACCACGCTGGGGCCGGCGCGTAGGCAGCGGTGGCGGCATCGCTGGTGACGTGCAAGGTGACACCCTCACATGAGTAGGGTTTAGGGTTTAGGGTTTTAGGGTTTAGGGTTTAGGGATCAGGGTTTAGGGTTTAAGGTTTAGAGATAACGGGGCATCAAATGGTAAAGAACGTGGTGATTGCCATGGAGATTGGCATAATAGGAATGAGTGTCGGTTTTCAGGTGCAGGGTTCAGGGCTTTGTAGGGCTTAGGGTGTCACCCTTGCATGAGCTTGCTGCATGGAACTTCATGGGCGGGTAATCACTGATAACTGTGCTGATCCTCTAGGCCTTATATACCCTACCTCGTGTGATTTAGGGTTTAGGGTTAGGACTATAGAATAGCTTCCTAAGGTCCCAGGCACTTCTCAAAAAAGGACAGACCCACTAAGGCGGGTTCTGCACACCCGGCCTTCCTTCCTGGAGTTCTCCCTAGAAATTATTTAGCCCCTTGCTGTGAAGCCAGGTGACCAAGACATTTTGATAGGTCCGTAAACCCTAAACCGCTAAACCCTAATCCGAACACCTACCCCAGCAAAGAGCTCTCATCTCGTGACTAAGGTTACGGTAAGAGCCGATGGCCACATGAACTAAGTTTAGGGCTATAGGGTCTAGGGTTTAGGTTTAGGGTTCAGGTTTAGGGTTTGGAGCTATTACAGTAGGGCTAGATACGGTTGTATAGGGATATGTCCCCCCCCAAAGGCCAATAATTGAGAATCCGACGGAAAAGACAAATGGAAAGTGAAATGGAAACTCAGATAGTTTAGAGGATTATTGGAAAATGAAACCTGTATTAAAGAAACATTAAGGACTTTACTAAACTACAAAAGGAAACCCTATGTCCAGCGCTAATGGTCCCTTGGTAATCCTCATGTTGGCAATAATTCACATGACCCCAAATACTTCGAGGTTGAGGTTTATAGGGTTACACAGGATTTTCCCCTCCTTCACATGGCGGCACGGCTACAAGAACTGTACTGGCGGGCTTGAACTCACGCCCTCGACCCCACAAGCCTAATGCCGAACCCTAAACCTCAAGCCCTATCAAACCCACATCCTAAACCCCAAACCCTAACCCCTAGCACTCCTACACCCCCAACCCAAACCCCCAGCCAAAATCCCTAAACCCCGCCAACAGCCGTTAAAAAAAACACGTGAGCTATAAGTATCCTCCTTTGTAACCCCGATAATACTCCCTTTACAATACCCTTTAAGGAGTTTAGACTCTAGCTCACGTAATGTACGTCAGATCCGGGATAGCAATCACCTCATGGGAAAATTTAACCCCCCCCCCTACCCGCCGCTCATGTCAAATATGCATTCCCCCCCCCCCTCAGACATACACGGTCTCTGATGGGAAATATTTAAGGGGTAAGGGTAATTACTTTAAACCCTAAACCCTAGACATATTCAAGGGGTGGGAGTACTTTAAACCTTAACCCGTACACTCCCTATGGGCTTAGAGAGCCAAGGGTGCCTCATCGACCCAGGCACCTGCATCCAATAAGACCTGGCGCAGTGTTCCTTCGAGGTCTAGACGACTTAGGGTTTACCTGAACCCGATAAGTATGTAAAATGATAGCCTTTTGGGCGGATTTAGAATATTAGGGGCTATCATTTTTCCTACTTTTGGGGCCCAGTTCGGGTTTATGGAGTAGGGCTTAGGTTCGGCGAAGGCCTACATGTCTAGAGGATTTAGGGTCTGGCGCTGAATAAAGCAAAAGAGCTTCGGTCTTTGGGGTTCAGACGTACAAGCTGGAAGACCAGTTCTGCAAAGGTTTACCTAGGTTTGGGGCCGCCAGCAGATAATTCTCAACATACGAGTCTCCCGACATAATTACGCCAAACCACATGTGTCCGCATGACAAAGACACAGAAGATGGGCCCGTAGCCTTTAGAAACCACGACTTGTGCATATCCCTCTTGTGGTTCTAAGCAGGGCAAAATCTCCAGATGACCAATTTCAGAGCCTTCGGCGAAAAACCTCAGGACTGCACTCCTAGTATGATTTAGGGTCTGCTCTTCAATTAAGTGGTCTACAAAACCAACCGCTGAGCTTGTCCTGAACGACATGAGCTATAGTCTAAACTCTTTAAAGGGCACTACACAAGGAATTACATGACATATGGGAGTATTATAGAGGTTCTTAAGGGGAATACCAAGAGTTTAGACTATGGCTCACATGAATCCTGTAGCACACAGCGTAAGATCTTGCTTCATGGCCTCCCAACAAAGACACCGCGCATGCACAATTCACCCATATGCCTTAGGATTAACCTACGTGGCGCTTAGGACCCCAACTACGGGCTAACCCCTAGGTACATATAATAGGAGTATAGGGGAATCCCAAAAGGTTAACGGTCTAAGGTCCAAGCTAAGTCCCAAGGAGTAGCATGCACTCAACACAGGTAGGATTGCCTTGGGCCCCAAATCAGTAATACCATAACCACAACCCCTATCTAGATATAACCGTCCAAAGGGAGCACCAGCAAAGCCGTGACAAAAAATCCAGAGACTCTAAACCTTTGACCATAAACCGTGTCGAAGCAGAAAACCCATACTTTTGAAACCCTGAACTGAACAATGCCATAGCAAAAAAAAGCCTGAAACCGTAACCCCTAAACCTTGAAACTGCAACCCCTAAACCCGAACCCTAATACCCTAAAAACAAAACCCCTACACCCTAAACTCCCATAATCATGAAGGGCGGCGGCATGCTTCTAACCACAGCCACCTTGCAAACATCATGGTCCGACAGGGTATGTTGGTAAGAGGGAATTTGGGGGATTCAGGGCTTTAGAGTTTAGCGCCTCAAGTTTTTGAATATGACATTTTGGGTTTAGGGCTTGGGGTTTCATACGGATTCGAGACCACAGGATTCAGAAGTGTTGTCCAAGCAAGCGCACCCTATGCCATCTAAGGTGATATGCATGTGTGTTATATGTATATAGCTGTTAGCTGGACAGATGCCGTGGTTTGCTGCGTCTCTCTCTCTCTCTCTGTGTCTGTCTCCGTCTTCCTCCCTCCCTCCCTCCCTCCCTCTCTCTCTCTGAATGTTGTAATTGCATGGAAAGCAGAAGTCAGCAATGTCGCGGAGCTGTCCATCATTCCAGGTCGGCAAGCGCCAAGGGCCCTCCGACACTGTTAAGTTTAGGGTTTAGGGTTTAGGGTTTATTAAGTCTCCGAGAAGTCCCAGAAGTTTCGGGCGTGTAGGTTCATAGACGCATAGATTGGGGATTGAGGGTTTAGGGTTAGGTGGTGATTAGGTCGTTTGGGCTTGGAAGCTCTCGCCAGCCGTCACAAGTCGCTCTCATGGGTGCCGGTGCAGCGCTCGCCGCGGAAGAAGTGTGGGCACTCCTCTCGCACCACCTCCTTTTCCGACTGCACAACGTTCCAGCACTTGTTGCACCACCAGGACTCATTAGGCCAAGGCAGGTCTTCCTCCTGCTCCTTCCTTTGGCGGGCCTGATAGTCCTCGTCGGCTTCTTCTGCTGTGGCAAAGGGCCGAGGCTTAAGTCTCACCGTCGACTCCTTCTGCTGCTTCAGACGGTGAGCGGCCCTGCTGGAAGCTAAACCCTAAACCCTAAACCAAATCAAGAATCAAACAGGGCTCCGCAATTTCTCGATTTAGTGGTGACAGGAACTTTTGTGACTACTTGCAGCGGCTGCCCAACGACAAAAGGATGTTCGTGACCCCAAGCCCAAAATTGAGGACCCTCTGCCGTAAACTCTCAACCCTAAACCCCACATGACTCTTCTAGGCTTCTTATTCTAGGGCTTGGGGCTACCAAACAACTATCTGACTCATGCTACTCGTGCTTTTGTTTAGCCCAACCATACGTATCCTAAGTTTAGTAACCATCAGTAGAAGCAATGCATACAACCTTGGTTCCTGAGTAGGTGAGCTTTCTGATTGAAAAGGCCGGATTTCAAACCCCAAGGTCGAGGAGGGTCCAAAATTTAGGGTTTAGGGTTTAGGCCCGAAAGTTGTCTTAGAAACTCGCACAGGCAACTGCAGGAACACGTTTGAATACCCAAGGTCCCTGACATCCCTAAACCCTGAAGCCCAAACCCTCAACCCCTAAACCCCTAACCCGTAAACCCCTAACATCGATCCACCCTAGGGCTCACAAGAAATTCCTTTTTGGGCGGGATCAAACCATGACTTAGCAAACCTCAACAAGGAAGTACGTTGAAAAGAATCGTCTCCCACAGTAAGTCCCCCAGCCCAAGAAAAGCCCAACCAGCCCTAGAACTCTAAATCCTAAATTTTAAATCCTAAACCCTAAGCCCCAAACTTAAATCAGACCTAAGAACCCCTGCCGTGTATCCTACACGCGAGACCTAACCCCCCCAAACTGGGTTGCTGCTAATGAACTTAGCCTAAGTTACCATACTGTGGGTATGTGGTAGAAGCATATAGGACTTCCTCTTATAGTAATTTGGTAGTTTCCCAGAATAAGGGGACCCCAATATAGACCCCAAAATACTAGAATCCTTATTATGGGGACCCTTAAAGAGGTACCCCTAATTTTGGGAAATCCCCATTTGGTTTGAGTTCCTTTACAGCAGCCCGGCAAACCCCGTTCTTGAGCGCCGCGCTCTTTGAGGCGGTGGATATACCTGGCGCTTCGCCCCAAACTTAACAAGCCAGCGGGCCAAAGTCTTCCCTAACAGTTTAGGGTTTAGGTTTTTAGGGTTTAGGGTTCAGGTTTTTAGGGTTGAGACTCAAGGGACTTAGCAAATAATTAGGTATACACCCTATATAAGCTATATAAACTCCTAGTATCCACCTTAAATACGCCTACATCCTCTCCTGTATAACCCCCGTTCAGGAGTTGAGACTATAGCCCACATAGGGGGCTTCTAGCCCAATCTAAAACCCTGAACCATAACTCCCAAACCTTAACCCTGAATCCTACATAACCCCGATAGGGGACTTATAACACATGTAAACTCCACTTACTATGTCCCCTGATCCTTTGAATAGGGGAGTCTGAGGTGAGAAGTTACCAGGTGGGTTGCCTTACGAACTATAGTCTAAACTCCTTAAAAAGCGGTTATAAGGGGTGTAGGGTTCAGGGTATAGGGATTAGGTTTTAGGGTCTCAACTCCTTAAGCGGCTTATATAGGGGATTGTAGAGGGGAGTAGTACAGGGGTTATTAAGGGGCATACTGGGAGTTTAGACTATAGCTTACGTAAGGCTTATACGGCCCAGGTTTCATTTAGGATTTCACAAATGGGACACCGCATGTATACACACACAACGCAAAAAGCATAACAAAAGGCTACTTCACATAAGGGTTTTATGGCCCGGAAAGTAGAAGATATGTAAGGGTTGGGGGAACAGTACACCTGGAAATGCCCTATAAAGTTTGCTGAACTTTGCAGGAACACCATAACTCTACCAGGATACTAAGCATGTTATAACTACGGAAGATTCTTCAGTGGAGGGATTTCGAGCTTTGCGATGTGGTGGAGTCATCAAAGCCCGCCTTTCCTTCCAAGCCCTCAAGGTAGCTTGCTACTGGGGTTGGGGTTAGCAAATCCTCTTGTTGTCTGCTATAAACCTCTACGTCTACACTTCATGGTCCTCGTTTTTTTCATTTGATTCTAGGACGCATGGGGTGGGGTTGTCAAAACCTTACATGCACCTGCATACGTCCCATGCCCTACACACGAAATCCAAAACCCCTAAACCCTATATAACCCCTATATAACCTTCATGTCCTCTTTTTGGATGCAAGACCCCCAAGGTTGACGGGGGAGTGGATTCTGTGGGGGCCTGTTTAAAGAGTGGTTTGGGGTTTAGGTTTAGGGCATGTTGGGTATACAGCTTTACAGCTGTACAAACATGGTAGGGTTCAGCGGTTAGACTTTGCATGGGTTTACTAATTCTAGAGAGGAGTACCCCGAACCTAAACCCTGAAAACCATTTATGCGTATCATCCATATATAATATACAGCAATGCAACCCAGAGGTCCCTTCAAAAGGTACCCCCCCTCAGTACCCATAACCACCTAAGAATACCAACATTGTGGTCATAGATTCCATGCATTAGGTGGACCCCCCACCCAGTAATAATGACTATAAGGAATAGTAAGGATTATATCAGGGTCCACTGATATACCTATTATACTACTATTACAGGGTGGGGGGTCCTCCTAATCCATGCATAATTCTGGTATAGGGTACGTCAAATGAGCCCCAAACTGACAGTGGTATATATGTAGGCTTCTATATAGTCCTTATATAAACACAGCCTCCATGTTATTTCCAATTCTTCTTGTCCATTTGAATCTCCACCTTTGGGCTGAATTTAAAACGTCTGCATACCCATAACTCCCGAGGTAAGGTAACCTACTGGCTCTTAGTAGGGAACATGGGAATAGATGATAATGGGTTATACAGGGATTATATTACTTGATTCCTTACTAAGACCCCCAATATATTCTATAATGATCTAATGGTTTCCATGTTCTTTCCCATCTCCCTAATATAACCCCAAACTATTCCCGACTAAGAACCAATGAGGTTAGGATTTGGGGAGTATAACCCCTATGTACCCCCAATCTATTCCCTTATTCCCTACACAAACAACCGTAAACCCTCAACCCTGAACCAGGTTACCTTACCTTGAACCCTAAACCCTATACAGACGTTCTGAATTGGGCAATGCTATTCCCTTATTCCCTACAAAGAACAACCGTAAACCCCCAACCCTCAACCAGGTTACCTTGCCTTGAACCCTAAACCCTAAACCCTTAACCCTATACAGACGTTTTGACTTGGGTAATGTTATTCCCTTATTCCCTACAAAGAACAACCGTAAACCCC
>CAJNIZ010044788.1:0-11111 GCA_905231905.1 Symbiodinium pilosum
TTGGTCCCCCAGAAAATTTCTTTAAATGTGGCCCCTTTTCCCCATACGAAATGCCACCTATTCTAAATTCGTCTTCGAGGGCTAATTTTCCAATTTGTTTTTCCCTGTAAATGTGGTCCATTAATCTGACCCTCGGATTAGTCCCTAAGAGTCTAAGGACCCAAATATTAGGGTTTTAGGGCCCAAATGCCATTCAGATTCGAATGTTTTGGCCCACGTGGGCCCTAATACATCCGTTATTTGAGCCCTTGGACTCTTAGGGAGTGTTATTCGTATTTACTATTACGAGCACTGTTTTACCTGTCTCCTTCTTATTCACTTTTTTTTAGTACCGGTATTACTATTATTACTACTGCTAGGTTACTGTTGTCACTACTACTCTCAGCATGCTCACTCCTGTTCTTACTATTCCTGTTCGTATAAACACTACCGATATTCTCAGCGTTTCATTCCTGCTCTTGTGGCTTTTGTTGCTGAGCCACACCATAAATGCCTGGAAGCCTTGGCTGCTGCAGCTGTGCTGCACTGTGTTTTTGCGTGCCATTTGGCTCAATTGTGCTTAAGTTACGTGTAGGGTGCAGGGACGCGACCATTGACCAAGTTGCCGCATGTTGACAGATAATTAGATGGCTGACAGTGTGTAGGATTGCAAAACGACCTGCAAGCGCTTACGTTTAGTTGCTAGGCCCAGCTGCACGCCAAGCACCACCCAAGCGATTCAAACTCGTAGCCTGTTGAAGTTCATGCCAGCCAGCACTGTTTCATCCAATCACTGCTAGTGCACGGCAGCATTGACCTATTCTCCTCTATCACCAAGATGCTTCCTATGATTAAATCTCGGCTTGTAGTGCCAAACAGAATGTCATGCTGCAGCCCGACCATGCGCAGAGACCGCTGTGGGTGTGCGAGAACGGACGCATCATCTTCGAGCCTCGTAAGGTTCTTTCATTTCGGTGTTCTAACAGGACTTTGCCAAATTCACATTTGCACTTTGCAATGGTTCAGCGTCAGTGTTGCTCTCTGGTGCTTGTATGGAGTACATGGTGTTGCTGAGGGCTTGGTTGAGGTTGTTCCGTAATTCAGTAATTCTTTGTGCGGGGATACGTTAGATTCCAGTGGGCGGTTCTTCAATAATATAATGAGACCTCAAAATGAAAAAAAACGAAAATGGGTACCACTGGGGTACTTAGAATATTGAGGGAGCCTAGGATTTGTGGATACATATTTGTTTTGCGGCTCCAGGTCCAGGACTTCAACCAGCTCTACCACACAACTTCGCAAGCAAGCCGCGCATCTGTAAAAGCCGCACCTGATACTCGGAAACTCCTAATTAATACGATGAAATAACAGGGTAGCAGTAGCAGGAGCACAGTGCGCAAGGGGCTACTGGGGAACCTAGTATTAGGCATGTTCTGAGCTCCAGGTAGGAAAACAGTCAAGTCATAACCGCCTCATTCGCTGTTGCATGTACCAATTGCATTATACGCACCACGGTCTTTCAGAACGGCTCAGGAGACTTTTCATCCAAAAGCCGCTCAAGTCGCAGACTTCTTGATCGCAGTCTCCGAGCCTGTGAGCAGGCCACAAACAGTGCATGAGTACCAGATCACAGCACCTTTCTGTGAATGAGCTCGTGGTCTCGGAGTTGAGGGTGATTTCGATTGTAACCGCCTTGGGCATTTAATTGGAGGGTGTTGGGTGGCTGATTGTGCAGTTTTGCGGAGGGCAGCCGTAGGCATACTTATTTTGGATGCATTCAACCTTGCAAGGTTTCGGAGTTCCATTTGAGGGGCACATTCCCTGAAAGTCCAAGGATCTTAATTATTGGGTTTGAGGGCCCAAATACTATACAGTTAACGGTATTTGGGCCCTAAAGCCCTATTGTTTGGGTCCTTGGGCCCTTAGGAATCTTGATGCATGGAACATCATGTAACCATCAAAACCAGCCATCATTGTTTTCCACTGCTCAACACCCCCGACTCCATGTTCAACATTTTCGTAGCCCACTGTCCTCTGAGAGACATCTTGTGAGGACGGGGAAGTCCTTCATGTTGCGGTGAAGCAATTAGAAAGACATTGACGTAGCCCTAAACCTTAAGCCATCACTTTGGACTCAGCGTTTTGTACTTCCCAGAGCCCCTAAAGGATCCCAAGTGTGGTGCCCCCCAACATGACCTCCTTCACCAGATTGCGGTAAGTAGGGATAATTTGGAGGTTCGATTTTGGGGGCCCTTTTGAGGGTCTCTCTAGGGCTGAGTTTTTTTGAGCTGGTTGAATACTTTTCTGTACTCTTCAGGGCATATCGTCCAAGCTTGATAGCTATCAAGTTCTGGCACTGAAGCCATCAAACTTGCAAAGCGTTAACACCTCAGGCTTTGTCCTTGAATGCCGCCATCGCCAATGGCATAGATGTTGAACAGATCATCAAGGTCCTGCAGCGACTGTCTAAGAACTTTGTGGACGAGAGCTTCCTGGAATTCATCAGGGAAAAGGGCAAGTCCACAGGAAAGCTAAGGCTCATCCTCAGAGACTTGCTCATGCTTCCTTAGAAATGAGGGAAAGGATGATTTTTCTATGGTAGTGCCTATCCACCCACCCGTGTTATAGTCCCTAAGTCCTCAGTGATATGAGCTATAGTAATGCACTCCTTCAAAAGGTTATACAGGGAATTACTGCTAGCTGAGGCCTAAATTCCTCAACCCCACGCCTAAAATCCAAACACAATGGTTTCCCTTAAGTAGATGCAGTTTCTACTTTCTCTTACACTCACTACTCCCGACTAAGCATGAGTAAGGAGACGGCCGGCACTTCCTCGTAATAACAATAGTAATCATCATAGTGATTACTAAGTAAGGAGACGGCCGGCACTTCCTGGAGTCTGAAGATGCGCCATTGCTACGGCATCTCTGCCGGGATGCTGACGTGGCCGCCTGTTTGGTGCAGGAACTCGAACCTGGCAGTCGCACAGTGGAAGTAGATTCCTTAAAGGCACGACTGGCGAATTCTTCAGGGATTTAGTGACATCACGTGTAGGGTGACAAAGGATGATGCAGCACCTCGAAGGATTACAGTTGAGTTTAACTAAACCTTTCAAAGCCTATTCTTCAATCGGTATGCAGCTTGGCGGGTGGTTTTCCTTCATCCCCAAATGAAAGTTTCCCAAAATTGTGGTCCGCCGTCAGCAGCCTGAAGTGTGAATACTCCCTATCACAGCAGGGGGACCCCATCAAGCCAGGGCCTAGACCCTGAACCCTACCAGCTGTTTTTTGCAAGATCGCAACGAGCAAGCACAACCCTTCCTTCAGGTGGAGAAGCTAAAGCTGGCTGCTCATCAGCTGTCCCTACCACTTCTCCAGGACTGGGCAAATTAATAGTAATAGTGATAGCAGTAGTAGTAGTAGTAGTAGTAGTAGTAGTAACTGTAAGTGTAACAGTAACACTAAAAGTAACAGTAATATTGTAGAAGTAGTATAATGACCTTGGTTTACATGGAAAGGCACCAAAATTGAATCAGCTTCTGAGTTAGATTAACACGACCCGTAGTAAATTCCTCATGTCCTCAATAATAAGGCCTATAATAGTCCCCTACATAGTCTCCTATATAACTTCCTTTAAGGAGTTGAGTCTCTAGAGCAGGAGTACGAATTTCGAAGAGATCGAGCAGATACAAACCCTCAGCTTTCTGCAGTCCTAAGACCCACGGTTCCTGGGTCTACTTTGCAAAGCCTTTTTTTGCAGTATAAAACAAACCTACTGCTACCATGACTAGTACAACTACCGTTGCTACTACAAGCGTTTTTGCCACTGCTAGTACTGTTGCTATAGGAAGATGCTGATTGAGGATCAGTTTTTCAGGATGGTTTCACAGAGATCTAGGTCAACATGCGGCCGTATCAGCTGCGAGCACTGTCGAAGATGTTTTCAGTTGATGATGTGGCGAAAAGTGGCATTGTGGTGCTGCCATGCGGTGCTGGGAAGACGCTGGTCGGAATTGCAGCTTGCTGCCGCGTAGGCAGGCGCGCGCTGGTGCTTACTACAACTGCAGTTGCTGTAGACCAGTGGCGGCGCCAGATTCAACTCTTCACCAGCCTGCCGCCAGAAGATGTTTACACCCTCACCGCTGAGCAAAAGCGCCCAATAGAGGATGCTGAGCGGCGCGCTTGCATCGTCATCTCTACCTACAGCATGCTCCTTGTTTGATACAAAACTTTCAGTTCAGCTGCATCCTTGTTATTCTTGCTGACACTGTCTTCAGACTTGCGTGCAGCGAAGGCTGGGCTTTACAGGCCGAAGAGGAGGCGATACACAGCCCTTTGGCGAGCAGCAGAACTTCTTGTCGTTCTTCAACTTCAACCTGTCAGTTCTAGCCTTCATCTAGTTGTAAGCTGTTGTAAGTGGGCTATCAGGGGGAAGTATGGTTGTAAGTCCCATCTCACAGCATGAAGTTGTGGGGTTTATAAGAGGCCCAGCGAGATGCCTGAAAAGATTGAAAACACTAATTCCCTAAGCGCTCAAATGGTTCATGGTAGTACACTTCCTCAAGCCCTAACCTGACCATACGTCAAGCTCCAAGCACACCTTAGAAGGGTCCAAGTACCCAAGAACCATCCATTTCCAAATACCTTGAGTAGAACTATTCTAAACAACATCCTTAAGTACCTGGTTCTTAGAGCCTTCGGCACACATTTGTGGAAGTCATTGGGTGCAGGTTCATTCTGGATCAGTTGCAGCAACTGGAATGGGGCTCCTTGGCAGTCAGGTATGCGCGATTACATGCAAGGCACGCATTTAGGGTTTATCGTTCAGGGCCGCGGTTTAATGTAGACCCCTAATTAATAAACCCCCTCCCCTTAATAGGGATTACAATAGTGAGCCTAATATTAAGGCCCTTAAAAGGAGGGGGTTTATCAATCATGGGTCTCCATTAGGGTTTAGGGTGTTAGTCCTTGCAGCTTCAGCCCGGCATCAACCACTCCAGGGCAAAGCGCCAGGGGTTCTCTAACAAGTTCGGCACAGTATGCGCAGGATGCCTGGTAGGGAATCAGTAGAAGTACTGCTTGGGGACCTCTTGCGCCTTTGAAGAGTTCCCAACGAATTTTTAGGGCTCAGACATGGCTTATGAGGCTTTGTCTCTTTTTGGAGTGTATCTTTGCAACAGAAGTTATTTCTACTGAGTTGCTGTTAATGAACTTAAACTTAGTTACGACTATGAGGAAACCCTGTTACTTCCTATATACACATAGTATGTTACTTCAATTAGTATGTTACTTCAACTTAAGTTCATAAACAGCATCCCTGTGTATTTTAAACACGTAGCAGCCGTAGGAGCAGTAGGCGCGAATGCCTCTTGTCCCGGTACCTATCCACCACAAAACTGACTTGTTCCTAGTAGGGCACACGGGAATACAATACATAGTGGTTATATATGGACTATATAGGGATAATCTTCCCTCATTTCTTACTGAGAACCAGTAAGAAAATCGCACATGCTGAAGTTGATGCCTTCGCATCTTTCTAGGTTGTTTATCGAAATGGATTCAAACAATGCGAAGCCCTAAACTTCGAAAGCATCTGAAACCCAAAGATCCCCGAGCCCCAAACTGTCACCGGTCCGAATACCTGATACAATACATGCCCAAAACCTATACAATATTTTTAGTACTATTTCAAACTCAAGTACATAATTGTTGGGTGCATAGACCCTTTGGGTCCGCTGTCCCCTGCCCAATCCATACCCTAATCCCAAACCTTAAACCCGAAGTCGGAGAGCTGAGGTTTGCTAGTCGTGGATGAAGTGCAGGTTATGCCGGCCCGTACCTTTAGACACTTGTAAGGCTTAAGGGGTTCAAGATTTTGAGGCTTCATTATTCAGCTTCGACTACACAGTAGAAGCACTCCTGCTTTCTAGTGCCAAGGTGAAGTGGGGAGTGCAGGCAGGTTCAAGCAATAAGAAGTCCAGGGCCGGTTTTCCTGCGGCTTGGGTTGTCACTTCGGTCGTTTCTACTCGCAAACACAGACCTAAAGAGCCTTGGAATACAACAGAATGGTGTTGAAGAATTGAAGCGTTGAAGCTGCTGTGGTCGCGCACACAAGAGCTAGGAAGTTTGTTATGTGGCAGTCTTTCATTGCCGAAGGATGGGCAATGAAAGTTGTAACTTGTGTGACGTGTGTAGGGTCTGGAAGCAAACATGCAGTTGTGGCCAACACACTGCTGGTTCTAGGCGTCGCGCGCAACCGCAGAGACAAGCGGAAGCTAGTGAGGTCGGTTCTGCAAACGAGGGCTTAAGTGTTCCCTTGACCTTGTGGAGCCTTAGATCTTGAATTTTGACTTGTCATGCCTGGTGGCTGGTGGTCCTGCTCAATGCTCTCACTACTGCATGCTGAGACCGAGGGTACAGCATGGCTGCGTAGCATGTGCCTGGCCCAGGAACCGTGGCAACGATGATCAAGTCGCATTGCTGCCTGGGGCTAACAGCTGCTGGGCATGCAAGAGAATGCTAAGAGAGGGTTGAAATTACTTCTGTGAATGGAAAACATGAAGCAGCCAACCGACGGACCACTCTGTTAGCAATACGTGGAAATCAAGGACATCCCACATATAAGCTGTTTTTTAGAATCCTCTATGAGGTCCGTAATTGAAATTACATTTGCGTCAGGCTCGTTTTATGTAAATTTGTTGATCAGGCCCGTAACTGAAATCAGCGTCAGGCTCTTTTTCTGTAAATTTCTTGATCAAACCCATCTGCAAACAATAAAACGAGGAAACAAGGGAAATTCCTGACCTGATTACTTCAGAACCCCGGAATCACGATCTCTGCGTCCTAGTCGACCCCTTTAAGTT
Organism: Symbiodinium pilosum; assembly: GCA_905231905.1. Lineage (NCBI taxonomy): Eukaryota > Dinophyceae > Suessiales > Symbiodiniaceae > Symbiodinium > Symbiodinium pilosum. Next base: position 6,842 of record CAJNIZ010044788.1, read on the forward strand.
AAAGCTAGTCTTCCCACTGCAGGAATAGTCTTCCAGGATTTAGGAGTATCTATTTCTTGGTGGGGGTTGATTTGGGGAGGGGTTAGATTTTGTTTGGCTTGTAGCCTGTGCCCCTGGCATGCCATAAACAACTTATTGGAGATGGCGAATGGTGTGGACTTATCCCATCTTGATTTCTTGGTGGCCGTGCATTCACCGAAAACCCTACACTCCCCCAAACTAACATGGAAATCCATATAGTCCCCTTTTAGAAGGGCTGTCATCTTTCTAGGGCCCTTTTTGGGTTTCCATATTAGTTTCCGGGAGTGTAAACCATAAACCCTCAAGCTAAGGCCACCTTGGTAAGAGAGGATGACTTGATCCAAGACCTGCATTGGCTTCTTGGTGGCATTGATTTACCCTGGACGCTGGTGGAGTGCTTTAGGGTTTTAAGGTTTAGGGTTTAGGGGCCCCAGGGGTCCAAATAGCCCAAGGTATAGCCCTCATAATGGAGAAGCAATTGGAAAATTAGATGGAGACTAGGGGTTTATAGGGATGTATAGGGATCTGAATAGCCCAACTTAGGTAATATTGCAGATATTCAAATGGCTGCGAGCTGTGAAGCGAACCTCTTCTTACTGGTGGTTAGTAGGGAATGCGGGAATAATATCCATATATGATATATACCTTTTTGCCTACTAACCAGTCTTCCTTCAAACCATTGGGATAGAGCCTGGGAATCGGTCACTTAACTCTGGGCATGCTCCGCTGCAGCTATAACCTTGAAACATTTTGCAGACGGGGCTCTTCGGGAACCATTTCATGAAGATTGCTTAGCGATACTTGAGAGGGAACCTAGAGGGGGCAGTACAAGGTGGGGTGAATAGGAGAACCAGTGAATATCAGCACGGTCTTTCATGAAACCTCTATAGACACCCAGTTTCTGTTTAGTCTTCCATGTTCCTTTCCATTTGATTCGCCGTTATTGGCCGTTATGAACCCTAAGGACATTATGTATTTCCATACCTTCGACCCTAAGCTCATATATCCCAGACCCTAAAGAATAAGATCTGGCAGTTTCCATGTTGTTGTTCTAAATATAGTCTCCCTTAGGTAGATAGAATATGGGTTTTGGGCAGAATATAATGGGATTCCCATATTCCCCACATTCTATCTACTTAAGGCGGGGTACTATAAACCCTAACCCCTAAACCCTAAATAGGAGTTTCCATTTTCTTTTCCATTATCCCTATATAACCCCTATAACACCAAGAATATGGCTGTTCCCATGTTGTTGTTCTACATAACCCCAAGGACAACATGGTTAATGGGAGAACTCATGGGCACCCGCGCGAGGCTCATAGGCCCAAAGCTATACGAAGCCAATTGGCAGCAGCTTCAGGCAGGACACCTAGGGTTTAGGGTTTAGGGCTTCGGAGAGGTTTGGGGGTTAGGAATTTAAGGTTGCTGGGTGTAGACTTGCTGTTAGAGTTTCTATTTTCATTGTTATGATTAGTCATGTCTCGATACTACCTTCTACAGTTGAAAATTATCAGCTAAGGGCTGACATTACGGATGATTTGGGGCTCAGGGTTTGGGATGAGAAGGTTCCAGAGCTGCGATTGGAGAGCTTGGATTTGGAATTTCCTGGGTTGCTGTTAAGGAACTTAGATTAAGTTACTATACAAAGGAAACCCTATTATTCACTAGATACCCATGTGATGGTAACTTAATTTAGGTTTCACAAGCAGCAACCCAGTTTCTTCGGGCTCAAGGTCAGCCACCGGGTCAGGCTGATTCTAGCAGCGCAAGATCCGCTGCGCAAAGCAGCGTAGGTCCATCCGTTCTGCTTGGCTTACTGGGGTTAGTAGGGCATAAGGGAATATAATCCCTACATAATATATTCCCTTCTTCCCTACTATAACCCCAATATATACCCAAATATCATGGAGTAGCTTCCATGTTCTTTTCCATTTTCCCTATCTAATCCCGATATAATCTATCCCCTTATTTCTACTAGCCTAGTAAGTTTGCATGTCCAGTTTCAAGGTTGCTTGCCTGCCAATTGGCCGCCTCTAGCCATGCTGAAGACTATGGTTCATCAAGAGGTCCAGGACCCTAAGGGTCCAAGCAAGGACCCAAGTACCAGGTTTTAGGGCTCAAATACTATGATATCAATGGTATTTGCGTCTTTGGACCCTTAAGGGGACACAACTCCTGGAAGGATCTTCGCGGATTTTAGGTGTCTTCGCATGCAAAGCCTGGTTGTTCAGCTATACCCAGCAGTAACCGTCGCGGGACCTTACAATGTTCGGAGATCGATTGTGCTGATCTTGAGAAGTGTTTCTGGCCTTCTTCCTTGCCTCGGCCCCGGGACACTAATTGCACGTTTGGCACGGCAGGTCACATATTTGCCGATACTTGCAGAATGATATTAACAAACTGCCAGGATTTGCCAGCGCAGTGGTGTTGTGAAATGTGCGGTCCCGGTGAGTCTGGCAAGGCAGTTTTCAGGGGTCATCCTCCGCGCTATTTGTCGTACCAGACAGGAGCCACATAACTACCGGAATGGGAGCCCCAGTGATTGGTGAATCCTGTTGGGTCCTCGGTGCAGTATGGGCTACCTAGGTTCAACTTGGGAAAGGCCAAACTGTGACCAAATACCAAGTGTTCCAGGATGAAGGCTACTTGGCCCGAGTCCGATGCATCGAAGTCTGGTGCGATATGGCGACGGAATTCTTCCAAGAGTAGCCGGGCCTAAATTAAAGACCAGCAATTCTTGAGGTTGATAGCTTAATTTTTGAAACTGCAGCATCGATGTTTGGTGAAACTGCTCCTGTTCTGGCTTGAGGAAACGGAGCTAAAAGGAGGCACAAGGGACATTCGGGCTGCGTCTAGATGCGGGGTGTGTGTCTTGATTCAGGAGATTTCGGATGCGAGCAGCATACACGGTGCATGACATATGACATGCTGATCCTGAAGTACATACAGACCTTGACCACACAAGGTAAAATTTCAGCCTGGTGCGTGCGCAAGTTCCGTCCTTCCGTGAGAAAGGATATCGCGTGGCTCAACTCTGGCCACGCTTTGCGCTGGGAACAGCCAGCATGTTTTTTCAATCGCCTGCAAACCTGTAGCTTCCTGGTGGTGAGTAGAGAACAAGGGTAGGTAATCCCTATATGTAAGCCCTGAACAGTGTATTCCCTTATGCTCTGCTAACCCCAAACCCTAAGCCACCTAAGTCCTAAAATGTACTCCCGACTCATTCCCTCCCAACCCCCAGTCAGAAAGCTTGAGTCTTCAACCCCTTGCGCGCAAAAGCGCGCTCATCCGGCAAACACAAGCTGCTGAGATTGAATGACAACGCTCAAGAGGATAATGAGTACAACTGATCATCATGAAAATTGTTCCTGTGGTTTCGTCCCTGCATTTTGCACTGCACCCCCATTAATTTGGAAAATCGGATTCCTAGGTCACCCTGACAAGCCTGTATTGCACACGAAGCTTCAAGCCGACTCCCCAGGTACTTACAGGCACAAGATAGCCCCGATGTTCCAGGTTCGAGTGCATTCTTGCTTCATTCTGTTGGGTAAGCACACCGACCCTAGGTCGGTATAGGTTGCTAGAAATTACCTGGCATAAGGCAGCCCCTCATACTGAGGGTACAGCAGGGGAATAATTTTGACAGCCATCGATTTACAGGGTCACATTGCGTTCAAGGTCTGCGGAGTTCGTCATGCCCTCAGTTAGGGTCCAAGGAGCACAAATGCTGCGGCTGTAGGTCCCCAGCACTATAACCTGAATGATTTTGGGTACTTAATTTCTGATGTTTGGGCACCCGGACTTTCACAGGAGAAGTTTAGGCCAAGTTTAGCTTAGGTGGGAAAGCCCAGGTTTTTACCGGGCAATATCCTACAATCCATTACAATTGTTTCATCAGACAACACTATACGGTTTGGAAATATGCCTACAGAGCCTGCTTATAGCCCGTAGTGGCTTCATGGTAAGCTCTTGGCTTCACCTCAGTGGTATGAGGTAAACGGATTCCCTCCCCCCGTAATAGCCCCCGCACCTCCACTAAGAATAGCAAGTCCCTTGATAACTCAACTTTTGCATATATATATGTGTGTGTATGTATNNATATATATATACACATACATATAGAGAGATCATACACTGGATTGTGAATACTTGTTGTTGGGTGGCAGCAGAGGCACTGTTATCTGAGGAAGGTAATTCCAATAGAACCGTCCTCACATACCCCGCATGTAATCCCAGCTCCCATTTCATT
>CAJNIZ010044788.1:17059-48109 GCA_905231905.1 Symbiodinium pilosum
CTCTCTCTCTCTCTCTGTTTTCGGCTTGAAGGACAGAGCCCTAGCACCAGCTCAGAGATTCCAAGGAGAAATCCTTTCGAAGGCATTTAAGAAGTTGGTCGCTTTAATTTCTTTTGGTGTGAGATACCGTGGTGCGGAAAGTCTTGGGCTTCTTTCAAAGATAAGCACTAAAGCCCAAAGAGCAGGGGTGTGTAGATAGGTAGCTTGCGGCCTGAGTATATTACAGCCCCTGGACCCTTTGGGTCCAGGGCTCTGGGGCAGAAAGATAAACCCTAAGCCCTGAAGAGCAGGTAGTCCGCGACCACAGCGTTGCTCGGATGGAGGAGCAGATCCTCGCCTTAACAATGAGGATCCCATGCAGGAGTATGTACCTGGACCCTGGATGTCCTGTTCTTTCTAGGGATTAACCTTACAAACATGTAGGACAGAACCCAAAAAAGCAACCTTAGTACCAAAAGGGTTTATAGGGCTTAGGGACATGAATCATGGACCCAAGAGTGGGGCGTCAGTCATCAAAGCGCAATATGAGCTGGAAACGGGGTCTATATACGCCTTATATAGTATCAAAGTCCCGGGTAGTCGTAGACATGCCGAAAACCTGTACGTACTAGAATTATTATTGCTATTACCAGAATCCCAAGTATCAATTATTGGGTACATGGAATTAGGTGTGTTAAAGGTCCTCAGGTTGGACCCAGAAATGAGGCCGAAAGCAGTACATGGCCTGTTTATAGCCCACATGTGGGTAAGATTGTCGTCTTCAAGATGCCTGCAACATCCTATGGTCCAACCTGAGGGTGCTTTCTTCAACCCCTCAATGTGCCAATGTGTGTGTTCACGTTGAAACATGATACTTCGAAGGAACCTGCGTATAGGTTGCCATGCTTCCGATATGAAACTGAAGTTTTCGCGGGAGCTTCGCGGGGATTACAAGGTTTGCACTGCCAATTGGTGTTTATCTAGTTTCTGCGCGAATTTCTGTGAGGACTTCAGGGAAACGTTCAGGGTTCAGGGTGTTGTAGCCTGTCGGCTTGTGTACGACCAGCGGAAGCAACAATTGCTCATCTCATAGCCTGCCCTACACTTATGCCTGTGTGAATTTCGGTGGTCCTCTACTCCAGCACATGCACGCATCATACCCATCAAGCACGCCCTCCGCATATGTCACCTGGAGCCTTCATCCCTACAACGCTAATTTGGAGTTTCCGGACATTCTTCCTATACACATGTCTAGCTACCGTTGTTGATTCCCCACTCTGTGCGTCCTCCATTCCTTTTTGTACAGCTGTACAGACTGAAGCCCGCATGGAACTCTGGCCACATGATGCATGTGATGAAGCAGCATACCTGTTGCCTTCACCAAGGGTCCAGGTACTTATGCGATATATACATATATATATATGTATGTATTTAGGCTTCCAAGTGCTGACATAGGAAAGTTTTTTTGCACAACAAGTAGACAGCAATAGAGGCGCCTGGACCCTTTGGGCTTTGTTGTGCCAAGGAATCTGGCATACTCCGGCAAAGATGTGCAGCTGCAGCTTCTGAAGCAGGCAGGCGGTTTTTTTCGAGATTGGGGTATAGGGTTCAGGTTTCGGGTTGATGTGTGTTTTCTCAAAATTCGGCGTGAAGGGGATCGCCAAATAAGTGCCTTGTATAGAAAAATCAATATGTTGCGCAGCTCCGGCATGATATTTCCAAATATGCCGCACACAACTCTAACAAGGACCCTGGTACCCCTCTTCGCTTTATCCTGAGGGTCTGCAGGGCACCCACCAATTGAGAAGTCGCAATGATGGCCGTGGCTACTCCATATCTCGCCGCCTTTATACCTGCCTGCAATGAGGGCCTTAACTCCGTGACACTGGGTAGAGAGCTCGTTATTCAGGTATTTCGCTTAAGGCCCTTGGTTACTCAGATCCCCATTCCGTGAACCCTAGAAACCCTATCTAGAGAGTCATGATGTCGTGAAGGTGCCTAGATAGTGGCCAATATTATGATCCTAGATTCCTCGCATAAATTGTGCTAATTATGGGTGCCTCAAATATATCCGCCATCATTTAGGAACCTCTAATCTAATACAAGGAGGCTGGGACAATGTAAACAAAACGGCTGGGACAATGTATCGGTAATTACCCAGGCTACACAGGTATCAACCAAAGGCAAAGCTCAAATCATGCAAAATTGAAGTCTGCAAGGTTTGTCACCTGAAAGGCCACCACAGCCCAAAAGCGCCACTAGAGTAGTTTGTTGTAGCTTTCATCCCGGCGCTCTGAGTCTGGTTCGCAGTATGTGTCGCAACGTTGCGGTTCTTTTCGGGCAGTTCATCTTGAAGACGTTCTAAGTCCCCACTCAAAACTAGAGGGCTGCATGGCAGCACAGAAGCACAGCTGCAGAGATCACAGTCCAGTGGGAAGGGCTGAAGAAGCATTGCTGCTCGCCATCAAGGCTTCTGTTCCAGCTCGAAGTGCTTTGTCAATCATATTCCCTATATCATAATATAGATATAATCCCAATATGTACCCTATTATAATATAGATATAACCACAATATATTCCCTACTATAATATAGATACAACCCTTTAAAGCATCAGAGTGGGCAGAGCCATGTGGGCCACCTAGGCGACTGCTACAGTCTGGCCCTACTTGGGGGTTCGTGCAGTTGATCGTCTAAATCCTCCATAACTTTCGTATGTTAGAACACCATACTTTCCGAGGTATGAGGTGCCTAGGCCTATGCAGGTTTTTTAGTATCAACAATATGAACTAGAGTCTCCCAAGAATCCTCAATCCCCGCTACTTTCTAGGATCCCTGTAGGTACCCCTTTTTCGAGAGCCCCCCAAAGTAGTCAGAGGAAGATGATATCGAGCCTTCAGAAACAGGTGTTGGAGAGCGTGCGCAGGGGTGATGCAGAAGAGGCTGAAGAAGACTGACGCATGGCAAATATTCAGATTTCATCGCAGCCATAGAAATCTGAGATTCCAGCTGCTGGTTGGTATGAGAAAGTATGCCCCCTCTACGTAGGCCATTGTTGTGTTGCATGGTCTTGTGCCGGACCGAAGCGGCTACCAGGACGAGGTTGTCAAACAACGCTTCATGATATACCTCGTGTTACTTTAGTCTTACTATGGAGTCCGAATCAGGCGTTCCAGTGTAGAAAAGTAATTTTCAGATGAGACACTACTAGCTCCCATGCTTAGCCTGAACCGAAGTGAATAATCCATGACACAATGCGGTAAGCTGGGAGACCTAATGCATAAGCATGTTTCAGCTGGGGCTTTTGGTGATTGATGAAAGGTTTCTCCATAAGCAAGCAGGACCGGATGCTCCGCAAGGTCTGAAGGGTTTTATGGGACGGCCCTACAGGTGTTACTACCGAAGATGACGGAGTCTTGTCAACAATCAGACACTTTCAAAAACCAAAAGCAGATGCACGCTTCTAAGGCAGCATGCCGGAACCAGCAGCCGCAGCTAGCTTCTTGACTTCCTGTGGAGGCGCTTACAAATGCCTCTCAGTGCACATGGGCGGTTGTCAAAATTATGGTCCCTTTTTGGGTCCCTATTATAATACGGCACCTAATATTTAGGGTGCCCAAAAAGGGACCATAGTTTTGACAACCACCCACATGCCTCACTGAGATTCGTGGCTTCTAGCAGCCTTTTGGGGCAGTAGTCATACACCATGTGGGTGATGTGTTTGGGCATCTAACTTGATTAGCTAGATTAGCGCCTTGTAAAAATCTGTCCGCTAGGGCAGGACAGAGCAGCACCATGCAAGAGCTAGACTTGTGAAAGCGCTTCGTTAAGAAGATCTGAGGTCTACCTAGACCCCAAAAGTATCTAAAATAATGGCCCAAAAGGCTATAATTCTACATACTTTAGGGGTCAAGGTAGTAGGTTCTGTTTGGATCCCTGCGCCTGCTCGTACTAAATAACCTTCCTGAACCCACATGAGTAGTATTTTATTTGGGGATATTATGGTACCCACTATAAAGTAAGATTGTATCCTCCTTTTGGGGTATAGTATTTTTTACAAGGACTATAATCTTACTAGGTCAACCACCAAAAAATCCTACTCACATGTCTTTGGATTTTTGCAGCTTCCCGGCCAGACCGCGGGATGTAGGAGTCCACTGTCCCTTAGCCCTTAGCATATAGTCCCCCTTAAGTAGATAGAATATGGCTTTGGGTATATTGTAATGAGATCCCCATATACCCCATATTCTATCTACTTAAGGGTACTCTGCAAGAGAAATGACTCTGTTGGCTATGAAGCCATTGCTGCCGGCAGCTTGAGTCCCAATCCCCTATAACTTGAAGTCTTGCGTCCTGGCAACGCCTACAGAATGATGTGCGTGTGTTGCAGCTGTTCGACTATACACTGCTCTGCCCTACGCTCACCACTACATCCTACGGCCAGAACCCTAGACCTCATAGGGGAGCTTTTTTGGAAGGGAGACCTCTATAGCCTCCTTATATGATCCTCGTACATATTTAATGAAGGTCAATGGGAAGCTTTATTCTGCGACGGTGCCATATACTTCTAACACCCAGGTCGCGGAAGTGCTGCTTCACGCGAGACACGCGAGCCTTCGCCGCCCGAGAGGGCCGAGGGCTCTTCTGAGCAGAAGGCGGGGTATTCATTAAGATCGGATTTTACCGAAATGGGGCACTGGGGCAGCTTTGGGGTTTTAGGCACTGTTTGGTTCAAGAGTGCCAAATTCAACAGGCATACTTTTGCCAGCTTAGGGGGCTTTACAAATTGTTCATCCCGCTGAAGTTGTTGCAGGTTCAGGGCCAGTCAACTCTATAAACTGAGGTATCTGCAACCCAACGCAAGGTAGCTGGACGTCTGCTTACACTCAAGTCGTGCTTCCTATTCAACACCCGAGAGTGCTGCATATTGATAGTGGGTCGGTGCTAGGAGCACCTGAGGCCTTCACTCAAATCTGCTTTCCATATCGTTTCAGAAGTCAGATTCGATAACAATTCCATGCTGTAAAAAGGGCTCCACACGAATGTCCCATCCTCACCTTCCGCCTTAAGCAGTACATTCTGAGACCCCCTTCAGGTGGGGAGCTTTCGCGTGGAAGCTTATCTTAGCCTAGTATCGATGTAACTAGTGATGAGTTCCCTTGTCTCCCCATACCCGCTGCATGCCATTTTTGAAGCTCCCCACATTCGAGCTTCCCTGTAAGGATGAACCCAAACTCTAAACCCTGCAACCCAAACCATAGACCCCGCGGACCCTTCGTCCTAAACCCTTAAGCCCTCGACCCTAAACCCTCGAACCCTAAGCCCTTAACCCTTAAGCCTTAAATGCTAAGCCTAAAACCCTCAAACCCTAAACATCCTCCCCGGATGCAGGGAATGTGTTTTGCAGGTCTCCTTAGCAAGCCTGAGCCTCCTGGCAGATACGCTTACTGCTTTAGGGTTTCGGGCGTAGGGTTTAGGGTTTAGGAGGGCTTAGGCTTTAGGGCTTAGGGCTAAGAATATCTTATATGGGAATAAAATAGAGATTATGTTCCCTCATCCCCTAGTAAACACCAGGAAGCAGAGACATCAGGCTTCCCAGGAATTAGCAGGTTTCTTGGAGCTGGGATTCCGAGCATCGTTGCACTCATTTTAATGTAGAGCACCCGAACCCTAAACCCTAATTACACCCTTAAGTCTCTAATGTGATATGTCCATAAAGAGGGGGGGGCGCAACATAGACCCCAAAATACTATAGTCCTTATTGTAGGGACCCCTAAAGTGGCGCCCCTAATCTTGGGAAACCCTAAACCCTAAAAAGTAGTTTCCATTTCCATAGCATCCATCTAGATTCCATTTAAAGGTACCCCCTATTCTTGGGAAACCCTAAATATGACCCCTATATAACCCATACGCCCTAAACTCAAACTGAACCCTAAACTCTCCAATCTGCTAAGGAGTTCAAGGCCGCTGTTTGAAGACACTCTTTCATGTGAGCTATAGTCTAAACTCCTTAAAGGGGCTTATATAGGGTTTAGGGATACGGGTTTAGGGATTAGGGTTTAGGTTTTAGAGTTTGAGCTCCTTAAAGAGGGTTATATGCGGGATTATATAGGGGCTACTAAGGGGGATACCAGGAGTTTAGACTGTTGCTCATGTTTTGTTGTTTGGCTTTGGGGCCATAAAAGAACTCAGACGATCCCCTCAAAATCAATCTCCACAGATCTTAGAACCGAGGGAGTATTCAAGAGGACGTGCGTTTGTTTGTGATTGCTTGCCACAAAATTAAGCCTTTAAACCTAAGATTGAGTAAGCCCATGTTGCTAGCAACTTCGGAGGCTTTCAACCTTAGCCAAATGTACAGTTATGAGCTGGTTTGCAAGAATGGCTAAGACATGGGCGTGTGCTCAGATGAGTTCTCTACTCGGCAGTCTGATGCCAAGGGTTTTTTCGTATATGTAATGTGGGCATGGTTTTTCTGTCCGTATCCCTGCATGCACAGTTTGAGACATCGGGTTCGAGGAGCCCTCACATTGCAGAGTCAAGCCTCCACGTTACAATTATCAAGTCTTCAAATTCTGAAGTCGCAAGGGCCTCTAAGGGTGCTGATCTCTGAGCAGCAGGATATGTTGTGGCTGAAACTTGCGATTTTTGCAGACGGGGATTTCCAAGGAGGGACAAGCGGTCATGGTTTGCAGTGAGTTCCTTTGCAGGTAAGTTGTTCCATCGGCGTTGGTCCAAGCTGATTGCCCCTCAAACTCTTGTCCTGCAGCAATGCGACAGGTGGATCTGCATGGTATATGTGGATATTATGATGAGATACCCAAAGCCATGTTCTATCTACTTTAAAAAGGATTATAAACCGACAGCACAGATTGTGACTCTCGTGCCCGGGCGTTCAGAAAGAGATCCTGCAGGGAACGCGCAATCCACACTCCGCAGCATTCCGCAGCAGTGTATCAAGGAAACAGTGAGGTCTGTGAAAGCAAGCTTCTTGTCCTGCAAAATGGCAAAGCAAAACCCCAAACAGCAAACATCTGGTTCCGTTGTTCGGTTTATTTTGCAACACGGACGAGTGAAAACACATATGTTAGGTTGTCACAAATCGTGACCCCTTCAGGGTCCCCAGTATAATACGGCCACTATCACATGCAGTGTCCCCGCAAAACGGGCAGAATTTTGGTAAGGCCCCTTCATATGACAATCCCGAGTTGCCTATGACCCCTATGCAGGTGACCCAATGAAGGGTCCGCGTATCTGTATGGTTTACAGTCTTAGAATGTCTCAGAGGTGTAGGGTTTAGAGTCGTCCAAGTATCTGTATGGTTTAGAGTCCTAGAGGTGTATGTAGTGTTGAGGGGCTTAGACAGTTTAGTGGGCTTGTTCCTTTTTGGATCTTCTTTGGGGTGGTATTGAAAACCTAGCCCTAAATTTCTTGTTGAGTTCAAGTATAATAGGGACACACATTATCAGCAACAACAACCCAGTAGGTATCTATGTCACAAACCATGTTTCAAACTAGATCATATATGCGGATCTCTAAGGCCCAAACCCTACACCTTCAACCCTAAACATCCGGACCCTGATCCTCAGCCCTATTTATGACTAAACCCTGAACCCTGTAGTGAGGTGGCGGGCTGGATGGGTCGTACACCGTGGCTTCTTCCGTCTCTTGGATGAAGGGTGCAAGCCCTTAGGGCTTAGGATTCATGGCTAAAGGGGCCTTGGTAGCCGTAAACTTTCAAATTAGAACCCTATAGCTGCCTATAGTTATCATGTGACTGCATGAGGTCCCATTTTGGTGGGTTGGTGTTACCAAAGTCCCCCTGCTCTACCTTGGGACCAAACCCTAAGAGTCGAAGTTTATAGATAGCACCTACATTAGGCTATCTGGAGTCGGGCTCAAGAAAAGGTTATGTGGGTATTTGAAACGTTCGCGAGATGTACGCACGTGGACAGCGCAAGCATACTTGGGAAGTTTTTCCTTTGGCCCATTCTTGGAACAGATATGCTCCCGAGAGCAGCTTGGTGTAGACCAGGTGTACATATCACCGATTGCTGTTGGAGTTGGTCATCAGGTGCTTGCTTTTTTTTGCTGCTCGAATCACCGTGGAATTTAGAAATAATTTCATGTTGATTTCCGCAACTGCCTTGCCATGTCTAAACCGCTTCGCGTTGCTTCCCATCATTCCCACCACTGCCGTTTTGGACATGAATTTGCTGCTGCGGCTAGCGGGGTTGCAATGCTCTTGAATGTTCAAGAACCAGTTCCCTGTTATCCCAGATCTCCATCAGAATTAGATCGCCCACGGAAATGATTTTTGTTGGGTCCTGTATCATTCCTTAAAATGCTGACCCCAATCCTCTGCTGTAGGTCCTCAGTACAAGGGACTGAGGAAGTTTTGCACCGTCTCGCAGACTCTACGGCATTCGGGGTTCCTGGTGGTGTAAGATTTCCTCAATCCACAATGTGTATCTACTTTGTGGGTACTGCGGTTGATGGAGGGAATCTTGCACCACCTTAAGTCCTAAAGGCCCTAGGAGTTCCAGTAGGTTTGGGGCTCTAGGTGCAAGATTTTACTCCATCAACAGTGTTGCCCCTAGGGGGAGCGCAAAGGCCCGCAAGAAGGTGAAGCTTTCGCAACCGTGAAGCCGCTTCCTGAAATGAGTGGTGCAGGGGCTTGCTAAGTAGGTGTTACGGAGTCATGGTCGAAGATAGTTCTTTATTCTGACTATACTAAACGCTAATAAGGAACATCAGCTATGGCTTGATTTTATTGATATCCCAAGATGGAACCAGTTTAGGAATCCGCTCCCGCAAAGAATCACCGCATCTACCTCAATAACAACACATACTCCCAACATAGTGCCATTGTGTATTACAAGGTTTTTTACTGTTAGGGCGTGATTGGTTTGTTATTGGGGCGAGGAGGTTGGGATTTGCGGTTAAGGGTCTAGGAAACTAGTTAACCGACAACAAAGGTTTGCATGTACAGTCCCTTATCGTGACCCGTTTCCACCAACGGGTTTCCACGGCCCTGTACCAATACCCTTTTTATGAAAGCTCTTGCCTAAGACTCGTGGCTTACAGAGATTCGGGCGAACCTACGCCTGAGTTCCATCTTCAAAGAGGGGCATCCTGAATTGACACAAAACATGAATCTGAATCAATGCCACTAATCAAGAACCCAAGACTCCTCCTTGCAGACCATCGTTCCGAGCCAAGTGATACTGCATTCTTAGCGCTTGCCTTCGATTGAAGGCAAGACTTAGCCTCGCATCACCCGGCCATGAAAAAGGTAGCAGGTGCAGGAGCATGATGCTCAGCCTTGTCCGGGCAAGTCAACATGGCAGAGCGTGTCATAGACACAGCTGCAACGCTGATTGACAAGCAGGAGGCATAAGACAGTCCCCTCCGTGCTTCAGGTTTCTTTGGGCGTGTCTAAGCTTGTTGGTCCGTTCTAGGCACGGGGTCTTGGCTGGAATTTGTGTTCCATTAATGAATTGCTTCAAGGCCGCAGAGGTTGGGTCAATCCTATTCCTCAACGTCGCCCAAAAGTAACCCAATCGTTACTAACTCACCAGAGCTTAAGCGTTGCGGGGGGTGGATCCGTGCGAGAATCCCTATGTGATTCCCTATGGCAGTACCTATTTTCACCCCCCAAATCCCTTGAACTCCAGTAGGCGCAGTGCTTTGGAGTGTTGAGCAGGCAGGGTCAAGGGTTCGGGGCTTTTGTTACCATTATATACACCCAAAACGGTGCGGATCGTGGAGCTCTATAAACCGTAACCCTGAAAGTCTAAACCTTACACCCAAAGCCCGTGGAGGAGTTTGAGCGGATTGCAGCAGCGGCCGCCCAAAAGGCCGATGAGGAGTTTAAAGCTCAGCAATGCAATGCTTGTAGTTCCGAAAAATGAGGGTATCGTCGTTCCTATAATAAGGGTTATAGTCTTTGGGGGTGTATGTCTTTGCGGGTGTACGGGGGGTACCCCATGTTCATGGAAATTTCCTGGGTCTGAACCAGGTGTCATTTATAGACTTTGAACCATCAGGGGCTTAGGATTTAGGTTTTGGTGTGTGGGATTCATAGGGATTTGGGTTCAAATGTAATACTGTTACCCGACCCCAGGGAAAGTCCTTTTAGCCGGAGAGTTCAGAAAGAGTCAAAAACTTGGAAGTTGCAGGAATCTACCTTCCAAAGGCTTCTGACAGGCTGGCCACGCGTGATGTTCCCATGAATGGACAGACGACGCGAAGGGTTTCACCCCACGCCAGCTTGGGTCTTCAGTAGCTGGCCCTGATACAGGACCCGAATATGTCATAATCCTGATTATAGGTTTTCCAAACCCGGGGGGCTCTAAGTCTCGAAATAATGCCTACATTAGGCCTTAAACCCTACAAAAGAGCCTGATGGAAAAGGAGACCCTCCCTCCCAACTGCTTGGAAACCACCATCTTGCAGCGTGAGAATGTCAGAGTCTGAGGCGACTGATGGGCTTGCACGTGCCGAAGTATATCCGCATAGAGTACTATTGAACATCTGCAGCACCAGGAGCTCGTCCTGGGGGAGCCCTAGACAGGGAAGCCACATTAAGAATTTGGGTGTTTTGGGCTTGGCAGAGCTCCAGAATTTATGCCGCCCAAGCAGCAAGAGGTATGAAGGCAGGCAGGTCAATTCCCAAAATAAGGGGACCCCAATATAGACCCCAGGATATTTTAGTCCTTACTATGGGGACCCCGAAAATGGTACCCCGAATTTGGGGAAACCCTAAACCCTAAATAGTAGTTACCTTGTGTTCCTGTCATATCCGTAAGGGTAGGTATAGGGTTTTAGGGCCCAAATACTAGAAGAATTGATGGTATTTGGGCCCTAAACCCCTGTTATTTGGATCCTTCGACCCTTAGGTATGAGATATGCTCAACTAGGAATCAATCATGGAGAGTCAAATTGACAAGAAAATGGAAAATTAAATGGAAATTGGGGTTATATAGGGGTGATATAGGGATCCAAGTATAGAAATGATACCTACATTGGGCCCTAAAGTCTGTAAACCTTTCAGCTACATTGGGCTATTTGGATCCTAGGGTATGGGATGTGCTCAGAACTGTCCCTCTATAATTCCCCAGGAGCCCCCCCCGGAAGTCTGCTTATGATCCCCAGATATAGGAACATTAGGGATACATTTTTGAGGGTCCCTATATTAAGGATTATAGTAGTATTTTGGGGTCTATATTGCGGTCATCCTATTTGGGAATTCACCATATCCCAGGAGCCCCTTAGGGTTTGGGGTTTAGGATTTAGGGTTTGGGGTTTAGGGTTTGGGGTTTGGGGTTTAGGGTTTAGGATTTAGGGTTTAGGGTTTAGGGTTTACGGTATTTTGAGCCTCCCGACGCTGGGTCGTTCGCGCTCCAAGGTTTTCGAACAAGGCGATCTTCGGAACCAGTGAAGGAATCCAGCGGCGGAAGGCCCCATAAGCTGGCAAATTGCATTCAAATCAATGTGGGGGTTTCCCAAAATTATGGGTACGTTTTGGGGGGTCCCCATGATAAAGATTACAGCCACTATCTTGAAGTTCATATTGGGGTCCCCCTCTTTTGGGAAACTACCATGTGTAAGGTTAGCTTAGTTGATAGCATTTGATATACTCTAAGGCTAAGGGTTCAAGGTTAAGAGTTGAGAGAAACAGGTTGAGATTACGGCTTTTTGGCTAGGGGTGTAAGACTTAGGCTTCGGGTTCAGGGCTTGGCGTCCCGACTGCCTGACTTGAGTACCCTAAACCCTAAACCCTAAACCCCAAACCCTAAGCATACTGCCTGTACTTTGGACTTCACCACTCCAGCTCAAGATCTTGATGGGGCTTAGGGTTTAGGGCTCTTTGCTGTTCATTCAAAATGCCTAAAGCTTGCTTACGCATGCAAGCACCAGCATTAGGAGGGGAGGGTTGGATTTAACTTAAGGAGGAGGATCCCAGACTACTTTTGTGGCAAGGGAGAGGGTCGTAGAACAAGATCATCAATACATGCCGAAGGTCGTCTCTATGTGAAGGCAAGTAGGCAGTGGTAAGACTAGCGATGGTGAAGGCAGCCGTAGCTAAACTTGTTGTAGCGACCTTGAAGCAGCAACGGCTGGGCAACAGCAATCAAAGTCTCGCTGGGCATGTTGCTTGTAGTTTAATACTTCGACAGGCCTTTAAGAGGGTGGTAAGAGCAGTACAGTAGTGGGAAATGCTGGTTGGCAGACCCGCGCCAGGATGTTCTCCTCAAAGAAGTTCAGGAAGAGATTGAACGTGCGCGCGATGAGAACGCCAGCGGCCCATGTTGTGCGTGATCTATAAAATCTTCTCTGCACACAGGAGGTTCCTGAGGATTATGCTGGACTTTGCGTCAGGTTGCCCGATCTGGAAATGGCTAAGGTAGTCACAGTCCGAATGTATTCAGGGAGGGTATCACGGTTAGTTGCAATCACAATCCTGCGTCAATTGTCTAGCACAGGTTCAAAGTTCAAGTACAGTGGCAACTGCTATCAGGCTTGATCTGCATAAAGGTGCCAAGGGACTAGGCGGTGCAATGTGTGACCCCAGGTTACGCAGTGAACGTGCACTAACAGATGTGCGCAGTGTCATATGTGGCTCGGATGTCAGCGGGCCCTGGAAATCATGCGATACCGTAATCTTGCTATGGGAACCCCCAAAAGAAATCCCTGATTTGGGAAGCCCAGAAACGCTACATATCCGTCCGTATATAACGCCTGGAAGCTGATTAGGAAGCAGCCTGCCTGCATCGGTTGCCATTGTTCTGTTTGATGTAGACTGCCCTATGTGCTGAAGGGGGACCCCCTGGCTGCAAGCACCCATATATGGAATAAACTTACCCACACCACAAGGGTAATTCCTAAGAAACCATAGTTTGTGCTATGTAGGTACTTTGGACCCTATACGTGAAGTCGTACGGTGTCTTGCGCGCGTGACTTCAGTTTATAACAGCTCGACGTCCACTGCAGTAGTATCTTAGACCTGCGCGGCCCTATAAGACGGATGCAGTCTTGCTCCGTTAAACCGCGTTCAACCACCAACAAATCCTAAAGCTTGACCTGACATGTTACAGCACTTTCCATGTTCTTGTCCCTATACTTCCAGACTTGCCCGGGGCTCAAGCACCAAAACTTTGTTACTGACTTTCGCCTTATACATACCTATGAACCCCAGTTCTGTTTCATTTGATTTATACTTGACTCCCCATCATCACTGGGTAGGCCTTTGGGTTCCTTAGATATTTTCCCTTATTGGTTTTATAGGGACCCATGTACACTAGTATTTTTCAAGGGTCTCTAAAGGCCAACCAAGATCATGGTTTACTGAAAACTCCTTAAACTCCACACCACGTGTTACTTGCGCTCAGGAGCGAAAGCTGGAAGCGTCCTTGCCTTCTTCTCAGTCTCAGGTTGTTGCTGCAATGGGGCGGTTCCAAAGTACAGGTCCCTTTATCGGGTCCGGGCGAAAATTGTGGTATGGTTGTGGGCTTAGGGTTCTGAACCCGCTGTTGCGTCCTGTAGCATGTGGTCTGGGTATTGCGGTTTAAATTGAGATGTGGATGTGGCTTGATCACAGTTCTAGCCTGATGTACTAGACAACCTCACGGGCTCGAGGTTCCAAAGCGTAAATACGGGGAAAGATGTTGCATCGGAAGATAGAGTACCCAATCCCTATTCTGGTGACTAAGGCCCCTACATTACTTACGTTGTTGCATGTAATTCTGACTTGCTGCCGCCAGCTGCAACATCTGAAGCTGCAGCTGCTGCTACGTTAGGATTATGAAGTTTGACCCCGGCCCAGCAGGCCTATTCTACGGAGAGTTGTGATGGTAAGTCCTTGATGTTGATGAGCGTGTCCCATAAAGCCTCATGGAACAGCCATTTTCGCATTATCCCCCGTGTCCCTTAGGTGCCCCTGTTTGAGACTCCACGCTCATGGGTTACAAGCCTCGCCCTGTACGGTAGGCTGTCAAAATTAGAGTCCCTTGAGGGCCCCTTGGTATACCACGGCCCCCGAGTATGTTGGGACCATTATTTTGGCAACCCAGTACCCCAAACCCTACGACCCGTGTGTTTGCAGCCTCTGGAAAATCTACTGGTCTTTAGCAGGGAACAAGGGAATATAGGCTCTATATAATATCTTCCCATATTACCAATTAAAATCCCAATATATACAGTAGCTTGCATTTTCTTTTCCAGTATCCCTATATAGAATATACCTTCTAAACCTGATTGTGATATATCCCCATATTCCCTACTAACCCTAAACCTCAACCCCAAACCCTTAACCCCAAACCCTAGACCCTGAACCCCTACTACCAACAACCAGTAAAACAAGGAATGGCCTGACAAACTTCTCGCTGATCGGCCTCGCAGCTTTCGTCATTGACCGCTTGGACCCCATAGGGTTTAGCGTTTAGGGTGGTTTCGGGCTCAGGATTTACGGTGCGACCTTCTAGGATTCAGGGTTGGGAGCATAGGATGTGACGTTGTATTAAAGTCTACTATTCAAGATTTTGGATTTGAGCCGCGCTTTCTCTGTTGCAAGGCTTGGGGTTGAAGTTCAAGAGTACCAGTCATGTTGCAGCTCTCTTTTGCGGATCCTAAAACCTTAAACCTAAACGCGAAACCTCTAAACAGTTCTGTCTAACCGTGCGATGCAACACCACTTCTATAAGGTTTATGGATATCAGCCCATATAGGGCGCAGATAAGGCCAGAAAGGAATTACACAGGGCTTAGGATCTTTTACCCCAATAGTGGGGAATCATATAGAAAAGAAAATGGACAATGAAATGGCCACTGGGCTGATATGGGGCACAGTATATATATAGTTTAAGAGTCCATGCGCCGAATGATTGGATTTTTGGGATTTGGCATCAGTAATTGTAGTACAGGCCTTGCAAAAATCATAGGTTTTTGGAGGACCTGGACTCCTAAGAGTCCAAGTCAGAAATCCTTTGAGCACCTCTCTTCCCATGCAAGGCTTGAAGCTGGTTCAGCTCTAGAACGGCTACTTGGGTGGTTTAGGGTTTTGTTGGTTGGCGGTCAGGGTTTAGGGTTAAGGGAAGGGTGATTATGAAGAGGAAGGACGCTGGCTCGCAAAGGGCCCACTACGGAAGTACGTTCTCCTACAGAGCCTGAAGCTGATCCAAAGTTTAAGGCAATTACAGGCGGGTAGTTACCATGCAGGAAACTTACATAGGCTTCAGGTATCCATTGATATAAGCTCCCCCCTACGTGACCTTAACGACTGGTCCGGAGATAAGTTTGTTAACAAGATCTTTGTTGTGAGCCCGGCCGGGCCTGAAAGCCCAAGACGTACACCGCCATTCCTGCATCAACAAAAGCATCCCTGAACCCTGAACTAGAAACCGTCAAGGGTGCTTGCAGATCTGCTTTGCAATTGAATACCAGAGCCCTACGCCTCCCTGGTATCCCTTGTAACCCAATGTTCCTGTAGGTTGTTCTCAAAATTTAGGGGCCCCTTCTGGTTACAAGGTATATTACGGCACCTGATATTTAGGGGTACGAGAAAATGGGACCCTGATTTTGAGAACTCCCCATACGAAGGTAAGAGATCACGGATTGTCCCGCTTAGGTTACATAGTGACACTGTTGAGCCACCCCATCAGTCAGGCTTCAGCGATGTCACTTGCGATTGGTGGTCCGGTGCCTGCGCGAAGCTCAGGTTGGTTTTAATGGAAGCAGAATCCAAATAGCAACGATAACACGAGCGCGAGCATGTAGATTTTAGGACTAGTGATGAGAAGGTGCGCAAGTGGAAGTAGTTGTAGTCATCATCGTCCTTGCAGCAGCAGTAGCAACCAAAGAAGCAAAAGGAGTAGGAGCAGGAGCAACTTTGCACAGAATTTGAAGTGCTGACAAATATCCCAAAGCTACAGCTGGAAGTGAGGATTGTGAGCGCTGGAGCTCACTGGACAGGCACATAGAAAACTTGGGAATGTAATCCCCTTCATTATTCCACTATATCCCGACAGGATATTATGGGTTCCAAGCCTCGGACCCTGATGTTTAAAGAGCCTAGGACCCTAGCAACAATATCATGCCTGGGTGCTTTCAAGTCCTGCAACACCGCAAGCAAAGCGTTTCCAATATACAGTGTAAGCAGGTTGAAAAATAGTAGCATTGAGAATAACGCATAAGTGGTCCGTGCGAAGCCTTGGAAGCCTGCTTCCATCTGCTTCCTAAGACGTGAATCCTGGGCAGGGGAAAAGGCTTCATGTGCGGAAATCATGCCGCGGCTGGTTGCTGCTCATGGCGAGAACTCTGCTTTGCAAGGCTGCTGCATAAGGTATCTTTCATAAACGTTCTTGCGAAAGCGCTGTCTAGCATATGGACTTCGGGCAAATCATATCACAATCTGCAGCTCGCCGGAAAAAGCGAGTGGGGCTTCCAGAATGAAGAGCCTGGACGTCTTGCGCATGTTGCTCCCGAGGCCGAGAGATTTCCACGGATCTGAGCTACGTGTATGCAGCTTCCTCAGAGTCTTTCGTAGCTATTGTTCAGGTGCTTGCTTTCTCGGATTCGTATTCTAGACAGTAGCTGAAGCTTTCGTTGCTAATTTCTCTGACGCCACTCCCTGCCTCCCTCCCTCTCCCTTCCCGCCTGCCTCCCTCCGCCTCATCCCTCCCTCACTCCCCCTTCTCGCCCCGTGCCCCGTCGCCCTTGTTCGATATCTCTATATATATATATATCTCTCTCTCTCTCTCTCTCTCTTTCTTTCCCTTTCTTTCTGTTTCTCTTGTTGCTGTTTTTTGTCCGCCTACCATAGCTATGATACAGAACCCACCATGATACGCGAGATGATAGATCGTGGGTAATTAGAGACTCGTCACATTCCCTTCATGCCACACCTTCCCCTCAGAACGTAACATCATGAGCTGAGTTCGCTTCCTTCGCGTGGGCCGGATACTCAGATGGGCATTGTGAGGATCCATATACAAGTTTTCTGAAGGTTCGAAGGGGTTCTCCTCAACACAAATGTTTACAAACAAATATACGGGTCGGTAATGCCCCCCCACATGTAAGGAAACTATCATATTGACTTGCAGGCAGTCATTCTGTCCGAGACCTGTGTGGGTTGCGCACACCTGCACGGTATCAACAGTCACAGGATCCTTCAGATGGCTCTCGAAAGGAAGCCACGTTGGTCGAGCAAAAGTTTCGAGGGGCAGCCCCCGCAAAGTTTGTGCACGATGGATCTTTCCAGCCTGAGAGTTCGGCCTACTTTGTTTGGGGACCCTGAATGTCCGGAATCCGCCGTTAGGTGCAGGCCCGACAGAGCTGAACATACACTGCCCAAATTTGCTCGAGTAGTCATGGACGATAAGTTGCAGAGCACTCAAATAATAGGGTTTTAGGGCCCAAATACCATTCAGGTTGTAGAATTTGGGCCCGAGAACCCTATTATTTGGGTCCTTGGACCCTGAGGATGCGTAAGGAGGGATACAACGGCGTCCAGAGCTGCTTGGTGCTAACCCTTCTACCCCCCACAGCTCTACACCCTTAAGGCTACATCTTGGACCTCCTTTCATCTGGGTTGCTGTCAGGAAACTTAAATTAAGTTACCATAGTGGTCTTACATTAAATAATAGACTTTCCCCGATATAGTAACTTGAATTAAGTTCCTTGACAGCAATCCAGTCATAAGATGTAGACCTTTGCCTCAGCTTGCCTACAACCTCTATCAGATCAACGAGCAGCGAGGGCAGCGGCCCTCAGAAACTTTGGTTGACCTCCAGGGCTGAAGGTGATGTTCACGATTTAGGGGTAGGGCTTAGGGCTGAGGATTTCGGGCTAAGGTTTGGGATTTACTTCGAGATCAAGCAGAAGATGCCACTTGTAATCGCAACTGCCACCAATGCAAGAAAATGGCGATGAGTTTTGGAGTCTTGACATTTCAGGCCTAGTAATTAATGGGGGATTGTCCAAATTACGGTACCTTTTTGCGCCCCTCTTGTAATTAACACGGCCCATAATATGTAGGGTCGCCCAAAAGAAACCATTCACAGTTTTGAGAATCGATAAAATGGGTTTAGAATTATCTCATTCAGGTTCCGGGGGCTTTGGATTGTTCTGCGTTCAGGTTCCGGGGGCTTTGGATTGTTCTGCGTAGGGTCCTACGCCGCACGGGCAGCTACCATAGGTTGACATGGGCTGCACATTAGTGCCTATCCCAAATTCTACGGAACATATGCATATACATGTATAGGTTCATCTGAAAGCCGGTGAGTTCAAGGGAGTACCTTTCGGCCTCAGAAGCTGGCGGCCCCTAGACAAACATGCCTCGAGGGATTCCTCTTCGGCTCAGCCACATGACGTCCAGGTAGTACGGGCTCTGGATAGTTGTAGATTTCCTTCGATGTATGCAGTAGTTCTCCTAAATCGTACTTCCCATGTTCTTTCCCAGTGTCCCAATATAACCCCTATATAATCCCTATATAAACCCTGTATAAACCCTTTAAGGGCCCTCGGCCGCGCAAGAGGCTGCGTGGGGCTTATGATGCCGAGGATCACAGCAACCCTGATCCTATGGTGTCCTCACATGAAAATACACAAATTTTGGGATACGTGCTTCTTTTGCCGACGATGCTCTTGCCTCAAAACTCTCTGAGCTCAAAAGTTATCACGTTGCTGGGAACTACAGTTGATGCGAAATCCGTGGTGACACTTGTGTGCTAGAATACCATAGTTCCCAAGGTACAGTCATAAGGTACTTAGGGTCACGCAGGGTGTTTCGTAGCCATCGTGCTAGTACCTAGGCAGCTCGACGCTACCACGGCTGCTCTGGAGCTTGCCAAGTCTGCCTCTGCCTCAGCAGAGTAATCGACAAAGAGGCATTTAGACGCAGATTGGGGATGCCTCCCTAAACCCTAAACCCTAATGCCTCCTCGAAATCCAGAGATTTGAGGACTACTTGCTGCTTCTTTGAAGGTAGGGTAGTAGCAGTAAAGCCACGCAGACGTGTCAACGACGGTTTTTTGTCCGCCAAGTTTGGTCATGATTTTGCAATGGTTTGCTATAGTGCCCAGATTTCAAAAATCGGATGCCCAATATAGACCTAAATATACTATGGTCCTTATTATAGTCAGTCCCAAAAAAGGTTCCTCCAATTTTTGAGGCTCCAAGTCTTTCTTCAGAGCTCGGCGCACTTCATTCACACAAGGATGGCCGAGTTCCATTATGGCCTCAACAAGTTGCGCAGTGCCCAACCCTTACCCAAAGATTTTAAGTACAGAGCAATCGTGTACTTGGGATTTGGGGTGCCAGTGACTGTAGTATGGGCTAGGGGGAAGTATATGATTATCGGGCACTTAGACCTTGGGGGTCATATCTTATTCTCATGAAGGGAACGAAGAGCTTCTCGCAGTTTGCGGCTGGCCCAGAATGAATGTGTTGACGTGTGTGCCGCGCGCCCTTCATCATTTTTATCAGGTAAAAACACGCCTGATTTTTACAGAATTCTGAAAAATTAGGACCCGTCTGCCTCAAATAGGGTTTGGGGCATACCTAGAGCCTCCAAAGTACCTTTTGGGGGTCTTAGTAAGAATTCTAACCAAAAAACCACATCAAACCCTCACAGTAGGAACTACATTGGCGGATCTAGGTAGTGCATAGGGTCCGCAAGGGTCCGAAACCCGTGTTTGCGTACTGCAGGTTGTGAAGACGGTCAAGAAGTTAGCGTCCAAGGCCATGACAGACATGGGGATCTCTAAAAGTTGGGATACCTCTTGGGATGCTTAGGGACAGTTGCTTCATCATTTAGGGTTTAGTTTTTCTAGGACTTGGTGCTTGGGGTTCAGGAGTAGAACTGACACCTTTCTTAGAAGCATCTTCAGCTACCTCTTCCCCTCGGAATTGCTGTTGCACCTACCAACCCTGCAAGACTTCTAACTAGGTTTCCAAGCATTGCACGCAGATGGCGGAGCACCGGCGAGTATGGATAGAGCAGGTCTGAAACAGCGAGAACAGTGAGCATCAAGCTCTTGCTTGATTCACCAGAACCATAACCACACTCTACGTGCGAACGCCACGCAGAGGGAGAATCCACAGCAGCGGGCACGTCACCGCCTCTGCCTGAGTGTCAGGAGTGCATGGCCACAGTCCCCAGAGCACAAAGCCAGTGAAGGCGCTCTACAAGAAGATCAAGAAGAAGACGTTTGAGAAACAGACGTGCAAGAGCGAGAAAGCGAGAGAGCGCTAGCGAGAGAGCGCTAGCGAGGGAGGGAGCGAGAGAGAGAGAGACGCACAGAAAGCCAACCAAAGCACCAGGAACATTGTACGTGTGGGCTCTGGGCGGGTTTTGCGCTCAACCCCAGTTGGACTCTTCACAACCCATACAAGAAGAAACAGGTCAAGAAAAACAAAGAGATGGGCAGATGGCGAGAGAGAGAGAGAGAGAGAGAATCCACAGATGGTATGCTAATTTGTTGTAATCTTGCAAAGCAGTGAACGGATGCTTAAACTTTTCACGGAGCCCGGGCCACGCCAGAGGGATGGGGTGGATCGCAAGTAAATGCATTCATGTTCTTCGGGGTAAGGCCAGGAAGGCTCCTGTACAACAGGAAGCAAAGTGTTCACTCGGCCCAGGCAGCAGTGTTGTCAGCCGAACCCGCTCTGAGAACCTAGCGGCGGGGTACCTAAGTCGTCACGTCTGTTCGAGCAGGTGAGAAGCTTGTAATTACGAGGCCCTGATAGGCATCTTGTAGTGCAAGCCAGGACGAATTGCTACCTACAGCGTGTTGATGAAACATGATGAAAGTGTCATCTGCGACTTGTGCACGCACCATCCCGGCCTTGCAGTACAGACCGACCGTGAACAGAATTCAGACCGAATTCGCGCGGGCCTGGGACCATTGCTACCGCTTACCTTTTCAGGGGTGAGCATGGCTTGTAGAAGAAGAAGAAGAAAAAGGATAAACAGAGAGAGAGAGAGAGAGGGGGGCAAAGACGTGAAGGCCAAGTGATTTTGTTGCACAGTGATGGTTTGCGCAATAACTGCCTTGAGAATAGCTGCACTTAGTTTTTGTTCCCGTCCATGGTTTACAGATGAGTCTCCCAAGCTAGACTTACCCGTGCAGGGCCTTAGTAGTTCCCCAAGGTCATGCAGCTCAGGGCTTACAGCGTATTCTGTCATCCAGCGGACTTTGAAACTCATCTATGTGGGTCCCTTCCATCGGGGATACATAAGGGTCCCATGGGGAGATCATTGGGATGTACATGGTCAAGGGCTTCCAAAAACTAGTTCCTTCCTGGGGTCCCAGAATAAGGATTAGAATATTTGGTCGTCTGTATTGAGGTCGCTATGACTGTAAACACTCATAGTAAATCAGAGTTCCGGCGTCAGAGTCCACATCGTGTGCATTTGTTTCTTGATAACCCCAGAGTGTCCCTTCCAGCACAACTTCGGTGGGGTACCTTTGTTTCGCTAGCTAAGCTCTGTAAAGGGCTTGTAGCAGAAGTGTCTCCTGTACTAACCCCCACCCCCGCATGGGGAGCCTGCATGTTGGCTGACAGGCTCCAAGCAATGTGGTCGACGTGGAGGTCAAGAAGAAATGATCGCTTAACTAGGACGAAAGTTTTTAAGTCCACTCTGGGAGGGTTCAGGGTTTGTCTGTGACCCCAATTACTTACAGTTTGACGTTCTTTAGTAAGGACCCCCTAAACAGTAGGCATGACCCCATAAGACTGTAGGCTACTGAGGGTTACGAGTAGGGCTTCACCATTCTGATAGATACACACTCCCCTTCGGAATGCAGCCCCTGGCCCCTAAACCATTAGCCCGACAAAACCAAGCCCTGCAACTCTCTATAAGCCCTAAACCAGCCTAAAACCGGAATCCCCAAACCTTGAAACTTTGAGCCCCAGAGCGTGAAACTTTGGACACCAGCCCTGAAACTCTAAACCCTGAAGCTCTCAGTCCCTTACCCTGAAATACGCAAACTCTGAGCCTGACACTCCAAACCCTAAATTCTGAAAGCCTAAACCTTAAAACCTCAACCATGAACACGGGGGGGGGGGTCTTTTTCGGCTCCTTGGGTGGCTGATTTATGATAGGGACTCTGTCGGGAGGCTGCCGTCCTGTGACACCGCTTCAATTGTTGAGGGGAATGCTGGTCACCGTAATAGTGATAGTGACAGTGGCTTGAGGGACCCTTAATGGTGTGATATATAAATGTATATATTTGCACGTGTACATTTTTGGGTATAGACAATAGATATAGATATAGTCGCCCTTAAGTAGATAGAATATGACTCTGGGTACATTATAACAGGATTCCATTACCCCGTATTCTATCTACTTAAGGGGGACTATAATTGATATAGATAACATCAAGAAAGACAGACTGCGACATAATCTTTGCCAAGGTAGAAGGTGGGATTCGCGCAGGAATTATGTAACTATCAAGCGTAGGTTTTTGGGGTTCAGGTGATTGGGTCTAGGGTTTTTTGATCATGGGGGCGAAGGGAGTTTGGAGTTTTGTACCGCAGTCGCGAATAGGGAGGAGGAATATATTCTCTTTTTTGGGTATCGCATTGTATAGAAAGACTACGGCCACTACAACAAAATGGGTTCCACCACGGGTTTTCAAAGAGGTAATCCTTGTTGTAGGGACTCTCCCCTATATATATATACACATAGATGTATGTGTATATAAGCAAATATGTATATGTATAACACATGTTGGAATTAAGCATCATTGCTGCAAGCAACGTTGCAGGCTTAACGCATGAGTTTAACACAAGTTTTCCAAAAACCCGTCAATAAACTGAGCCCATCGGATTCCCCATGACCGAAACTCGCTCAATCCTTGACTTTGCGCATACAGACTTTTAAGTTTGACCCTAGGGATCCAAATAGCCCAACGTAGGCAATATTTGCAGATTTTGGCGGCCCCATGTAAGTACTTTAGTTCTATACTTGGATCACTAGGTTAGGTTTTAGACGAACCGTTTTGGAGGCGCCAGCCAGAGACGAGAAACAGATTACCATGTTTGATGTTGGAGTGCTTCAAATTTGCTAGGATTGTTGTGTTTCGGGGCATTTCAGGCATCCTATTGGCATCCTATTTCTGGAAACCCCACATATACCCCTGTCAGGGGAGCCTTTGAACTGCCCATATACCGCCCTAAAAGTAAAGCCCCCCCCCCCACACCCAAAGTTTAAAGTGCCTCATAGGCTGATAGGTGATTTTTTTTGAGAGGGTAGGGTGGGTGGTCCAATGTATTATGCAGACGGCGCAATCCGGCTGTTCAAACAAGCCATGCTTGCCAGCTCTTTGTTCATATCCTCGAGGTGAAGCAGGACGGCACTGTTTTACCCAGCCCTTGAGGCCCAGACACCTGTTTGGAGAAAATGGCTCAGAAGTACGTGCCCACAAATGCGATTAGAGAATAGTAGCTGATTCGAGCCTCCAAGCAGAAGTTTTGTCTTTGTCCTTCGTAGTTCCCCGTTCCGTGCCGTCGCAGGGGGCTGTTCTAAAGCTCTGTTGGCAGGATGCTAGGGTTTAACTTCTGGAACTGCGAAGGGATGAACCCTGGGGCTAGCCAGGGTAGTCTCACACGATTCTTTTTCAAGCGGTTCACGCATTGTCGGCGCTATATTCTGCATGGGATTGCAGAATCATTGTTTCCGGAAAAGTGGCTTCCGCTGTGCGGGCGAGCGCAGTGAGGCGTGTCAGCAACAAGAATAGCACTTAATTATGTGCTTTTCAGGTAAGAACGCGGGACCGGTGGCAGGCACCCAGGGTAAGCCTTCCATCTTGGGCAACAGGGTTCAGGGTTTGGGGTTGAAGCCTTTTGGGTTCAGGGGTTGAGGGCGTGGCGGGCGCACCTCTCGGAATTGCGACTGGGAAGGTCAGAAAGTTTTTCTGTCCGCGGAAGGGTCCCACCATTAAACCACCTGTACCATATATACTACCGCCGAAACTTCCCAAGTATCCAATCACCAGGTACGCGAATGCTCCAGGAAATCCCACACCCTAGGCCCCAAGGTTGTAAAGCCGTGGGGCTTATCAGGGTGAAGCACCTTGGTGGATAGTCTGCGCGGTAGCAAGAAGATGTCACCGTTTCATGATAACTTCCCCAGAGGGTCCATATATACAACCATTAGGGCATTGGGACCCATAATTCCTTCTATATTATGGCATGTTGGGGCCTAATTCCCTAATAATTGTATATATGGACCCTCAGGGTTCCTTGGAAAAAAAAAATATATATATATTTGCAGTACCTGCCTCCAGGATACATGCGCAATATGCAAAGAGAACGCGCACCTGTGGCATCGCGTGCGATCGCATAGACCATGTTTTCAGGCTCTCACTTCTAATGCCCCTTACAAAAAGACGTGTCGTTTTCAGAATTCTGGGCCATATTTTGGGTTATACGGGCTATATTACGGCACACAATATTTAGGGGTACCAAAATGGGACCCTAATTTTGGGAACTATCCAGCTGGATGCCCCAAAGGGATCCTTTATCAGCTGCTGCACTCTTGAAGGGGCTTCAGTGGGTTTCTATGTTTCGTTGAAAGAAGGCGCCCCATAGACCAGGAGCTCACGCCAAGTCACCAGAAGGAAGGGAAACTATAATGCCTATATTTCTACAGCATGGCAACTTATTTAGTCCTCACCACCATGCAACCCCTACATAACTCCCTAATGCCGACTCCCGATTCATAGAAGCCACGGAATAGAGCAAAGTTTTCCCGTGACGGAAAATTAATGAAGAGGCCAAGGAATAGCCCTCACACGGAATAAATGGGTAACACCGCTTATAATAAGGTGGTTCCGGGTTCTCTAGAGTCGCTCCCAAAGAGTCCTACCTAATTCCTGTTCAAGATTCCGGACCGACCCTCCCAGCAAATGTATCCCAACTTGATGAGGTGACCCCGGATTAATTAGAGGACGTACGTTGCTTGGGGGGGTTATTCAGAAGTCCCATGATAGCCCCTCTAAATTACAGAGGGCATCCAACATGGTAAGTTGATTTCATGTTCCTTAGGCCAGGGGCTCAAAAGGTGGGATGAAGGTAGGTGGGGTAAATGGATTAGCTTTATCTCACCTTTTGAGCCCACTGATTAGATTGCAACCCAATCAAATGCCAGCTTGTTCGCAATGACCAGCGTCAAGCGACTTAGCAGCTGCTAACTCAGCCTTTTACGAAGCTCCATGGCACGACGACTTCATGAAGTCTTCAGCAATGCTGAGGCCCGTCCCCGGCTCGGTCCAGGGTTTAGGATTTAGGGTTTAGGGTTTAGGGCTTAGGGTTTAAGGGTTTAAGGGTTTAAGGGCTTAGGGTTTAGGGGGATTTAGGGTTCAGGGTGCCGAAGCCATATTATAGGTCTCCCAAACGAATTCGTCAGCATAGCAAAGTTCACCCCAACTGCAACATTGAAATTGGGTTTTATCCAGGTGGGGAGTCCCTTTCTGGGCATACCTGTCAAAACAGCTATCGAACATTATTGGTCTTATGTTGGGGCCCCCCGATTTCCGGAAATACCCAAATGTTAAAACTAGACCCAATGACCCCTTGGGCGGAAAGTTCCCCCTGCAAAGCGCAGGTGGGTGATGCTGCAGACTTGGTGTGGGAGACGGCCACCTGAACCCCAAAAGTATGTAAAATAATAGCCCTAAACCCCCCAAATATAGCCCAAAAGCCAATTATTCTACATACTTTTGGGGTTCAGGCACTTGCATGAACACATTTCGAATCATTTTGGGTCCCACAGGCATGGTCTCGGTTAAGGGTTTAGGGTTTCTGAGTGAGTTCCAAGAGAATCTATATAGTCCCCCTGAAGTACATAGAATATGGGGTATATGGGGATCTTATTATACTATACCCAAAGCCATATTCTATATACTTAAGGGGGGCTATAAGTGAGTGAGTTCTAGGGCCTCAATTTTTGTTGAATGCGTATTGCAGTTTCGAGCGTTTTAGGAGCTTGCTGCTTGTTACTTTTGAGCTTGAGCGGAGGACATTACCCTAAAGGGTCCATGAGCCCAATAACTGGATATTTGAGATTTTGGTACCGGTAGTAGTAGTCGTCGTCGTCGTCGTAGTAGTAGTAGTAGTCGTCGTCAGTTTTGGGAAGCGTATGAGCCATATCTAAAGTCCTTAAAGCGGATATACAAGGGATTGTACAAGCGACTACTATAGGGGTTATTAAGGAGGATACTAGGATTTCCGACTTTTGCTCATATGATCCTTCGGTACCTGGACACCTAGGGATAGATTAATCTTTTGATTGAAGCGGTTGAGGTTTGAGCCTCAAGCTGGAATCCTAAATCCGAAAGTCCTTGAAACCTTAATTCTCTAATTCCAAACCCTTAACGTTAAAGGCTAGAGTCCCCCTTGAGTAGATAGAATATGGGGTATATGGGGATCTTGTTTCAATATACCCAAAGCCATATCTACTTAACAGGGACTATACGCCTCCCCAAAGTGAGGTGAAAGTAGCTTCTTCAGTGCTATAGGGCAAGGTGTATCCCTAAGTTTCACAGCGAAGCAAGGCTCTGGTTCGCCAGGTTTCGAGGATCCACCGGAACATATATCTGGTGCATAGGGTTTAGGGTTTAGGGTTTAGGGCAAAGGGAAAAGATGTTGGAAACTAGTAGGTTATTCTGGGATGTATAGGGACTACTCTGAAGATGCGCTCTTTCATTCCTTGTTAACCAGAGGGACATCGCCCAAAACGCCATCCTCGCGCGGCCTCAAACGCTACAATTTACTGGGTTGCTGTTAAGGAACTTAAATTAAGTTACTATATTGGGGAAACCCTATTATTTACTATATATACCCATTATCTTAATTTAAGTTCCTTAACAGCAACCCAATTTAGGGTTTATCGTTTTGGAGCCACCTCTTCCCTGAGACTCCCAAGCCCCAACCCTGCACCGTAGAAGCCTGAACACTGCCGAACATCCTTGTACTTTTCATGTTTGATTACAGTAACATACCTCCAAACCCTATCCAAGTCATTTATGCCCCTACAGTCGCAGTAAACACCTGCAAGTTGTCACCAGACCATATTTTGCATCTTAGAGTAGTCTTCACGGGTCTTTCGGATTGATGTGGCTTGTGCTGTAACACAGCTGCAGCTGTTGGGAAACGACATAGTTCGATGATTTGGTTGTGGGTGTGTTTTGATTGGAAAACGATATAGCGAGAGCCCAAAAACGATTGTGCACTTCCATTAATTGGAGCCACGAACAAGTATTCCGAGGGGAAAACGATATAGCGAGTGCCCAAGAACGATAACGCACTTATAAAGATCTGCTTGGGAAGAAGGAATATTGCCCACCGCTCAGGTGATCCTGGCGCCGTTTTTAGAGGACCTGGCTGCCCTTGTGAAGCTCGAAAACCGCGGCAAGGTACAACAAGGGGCCGGTGACACCCTACTTGAAGGTTCAAGGATAGTGACCAGTGGGCTGATTGATACCCCAAACTGGATAATTACAGTTATCCTACTTTTAGCCTAGGCTATTTGTCGTTAATTATCCTACTCACAGCAGCCGAATACGTTGAGGGTACACAGAAAAACACATGCCCAGATGATCTGAAGAACCCTGAACCCCGAACGCCCAAACAGCTTATTGGAGTATTTTCAACCCTCAGGGCCCGCTATATGCCTATACTCTAAGCCCTAAACCCACATCCTAAACCCTGAATACCCTGCTTTTCTTCCAGTTCTATACAACCCCAAACCCCAAACCCATGTATCCGAAGCCCTAGCCTAAACCCTGAGAAAAAGGTAGGGTATTTACCCTACATATCCCTATCCTAAACCGTAAATAACTGGGTGGTTTCCACTTCCTTTTCCGCTCGCCTATATACCATTAATTACATTACCTCTGTGGGGCTCAGTATGAAGGGCATAGCTCTGCAGGTCTGCGACGTTCTGCAGCACATGGCGGCGGGGCGCGCGCGCGAGTGGAACGTTCGCCCTGACCCGCCGCCGAAGCACCCGGAGCTTTGGAAGCTGGCGGTAGAGGCTGGGAAGTTCTCTATAATATGATTTTAGGGTTTAGGGGGTTATATAGGGAAAATACACCAATAATGGAGAGTCAATTCGAAAAGAGAAAAGAACATGAAATGGAAACTGGAATATTATGTTTTCTAATATGATTTTGGGGGGGGTTAGGGTTTAGGGTAGTCCTAAAAT
Organism: Symbiodinium pilosum; assembly: GCA_905231905.1. Taxonomy (NCBI): domain Eukaryota; class Dinophyceae; order Suessiales; family Symbiodiniaceae; genus Symbiodinium; species Symbiodinium pilosum. The sequence continues at coordinate 45,249 of CAJNIZ010044788.1, forward strand.
TCCCCCACCGCCCCTCTTATCATGATTGATAGGAGGGTGAGGGGAATTATCTCAAACCCGAAGCCCAGGCATCCAAGGGTTGATCGAGGGTTGTAGGCTGTTAACTTTCATGCAGCTAAGGGTGCAGAGCTTTTGGTATTGGAGTCGATGCTGACAGGGTTATAAGCTGGCCTTCGGTAGGTTGTGTTCGACATCCAAGCTTGGATCCTATACCCTGCTTTGAGACATACCTTCCTAGCATCATTGCAGTTTAGCAACAACCCTTCACAAGTAAGTTTCCTTACCGCTTCCTCACTCCACGGTCTATGAAAGTAGGCTTGGCATGTACCTGGAGGACAGAAGTGAAAGCGCCTCTTTGTTACGTGACCACTGCTTTCAACATGATTCATATCCGTCTGCTGCGTGTATTGCAATCCATATGAGCTACAGTCTAAGAGAGGTTACATAGGGGATTTTATATGAGACTAGGGGCTATTAGACGGGATACTAGGAGTTTAAACTGTTGCTTATATGACGAAGGCGTGCGTGTGAGAACTGCAAGCTTCAAAGCTTCTGCTCTAGGCTCTGTATGCTTAACGCTGCAATGTAACGCACAGACTGCAGAAGCACCAAAGTTGTGTTTGTGTTGTGGCCTGTGCTTCTACACTGTTTACATTTTGTGAACTCCACAACTTCAAACATTATCGTTCTGTGCTTTCGCACGGCGGGCTCATGAAGCCTAGAGCATGACATGCATAAATAGCGTGACTTGTCGGTCTAGACCTTGAGCTTCTGTCACTTCCATATGAGATGCGTTGCACCTTTGCCGTGGGGTAAGCTGGAGCGTATTGAACGATCTGTGATACTTCAAGAGGTCCTTGGAACTTATCGAAGAGCTTGTCTGCTTCCTCAGCTCCGAATTATAGACGTAGCTCCTTAAAAATGCAGCAGAGTGATGCCAGCCTCCTTGTCTAGAGAGAAGAAAGAAATGCAGGAATGGATGCCAATAGTAGTCCCGAATTATAGGCCTTTCTTAAGCAAAACAGTTCCCTCATTCCCTCGAAATTAGGGATCCGGATCTATAAACTGGATGCTGCCTGAGAACCCTCAGGCTACAAATGTGGGAGCCACAGCCTACCTGGTGTGGTGGGTCGAGCTGCGAATTGTGGGCGAGGAGAGCACAGCGGACATTTGCACAAAGCCTCTCTTCTACCTCCCACCTAAGTATCTATATAGTACAAAGACTGGTCCCAATATGGTGCGGCTTAATGTCTTCCTTCCAGGTACTCAGGACCCTCACCAACAACCACTCGCACACCCGAACCAAGGCTCTTGAGCTTATTGGTTGTTCGTAGGAAGTCCTGCTAAGAATTTTGTTTCCCATTCCTGCATTCCCTACCAAAAGCAGCAAGTCAATCCCAAACCGTATGTATCGCTGTAAGCCCGTGTCTCCATTTCATGTTCCATTGGCTTTCCAAGCCCTACGCCCTACAGTAAATTACGGACAGCAGCTGACGGATCCGAGTCTGCGCGAGAGAAGCGGAGAGTGGCTTCTGTTTCGTTTTCCGTTTGATCTCCATCTGGTTTTCCACGCCCGAATGACCCGGGCCTCTACTTCTGACCGAGGTGCTTCGGGGATAACAGTTTTTAAATTCCCATACCCCTACATAATCCTGATATGCCCCTACATAACCCCTAATCCCTACATAACCCCTAAAGTTATGCCCTATATCATCCCAATATCACCTACCCCCCACTGCGAGGAGGCTCAGCAGGTCTTGGTGATCTCTCGGCTATGCAAAGCTGAGGACCTTGCTGACGTTCGGGAGGCTTCCAGTTTAGGGCTTATGGCTTCGAAATCGCGCTCTTCGGGTTTGAGATGGGGGTGATCATGATGCCTTCTAAAGAGGGAAAGGGAGTTTGAATTCTAGATTCTAGATGTTTCCCTAATGTCCGGCTCTAACCTTGAGGGTGTGGGGTTTGGGGTTGGGGGCGGTTGGCTTACAGACCAGTTCTCATGTTCTCGCCGCGTGAGGTCCTGATAAGCATCGTAGGACCGCCTTTTGAGTGCACCAGCGTCCCAGCAAACTCCCACTTAAACACTTAACATTGCACAGACATCATCCAAACATTGACGCTCCACCGACATGTTGAAAAACCGCTAGAACCCTCCAACCCATCGCCAACAAAGCTTAGCCCTGAAGTCCAAACCCCTTAACTCCCAGCCTACACAATCCCCACGACAGCTCAAATCCACTAAGCCGGAGACTTTTCCGAACCAAGAGAGCACAAATGACAGGCGGCTGGGGCCTTCCTGACACTTGCCAGTTGTTAGCAGGAAATGCAGGCTTAGGTCCCCACACCACCCCCAACAGCGTCGTAGTCTCGATGTTCTGCATTCCAACATTCCCTACACTAAGACCTACATCCTAAACCCTATTGGCAAAAATGACATAGTTTCCATCCTGTTTTCCAGCCTTTCATTCCCCACTAACAACCAAGAAGGAAAACCCTAACTACCCTAACTCCTAAACCCTAAACCAGGTAACCAGTAAGGAAAACCCCGCGTAAACCTTGAATCCTAAACCCTCAACCCTAAACCCTAGACCATGTAACTGGTGATGTAAGGAAAACATTCTCAGACTCCGCACTGACCTTGTCTTTGCGTCGGGACGTGGCTGGCAAGGTGGTCAGGCCAAGGACGGGAGCAGGGTCAGACACAGGGTTTTGGGATTTGGGGTTTAGGGTTTAGGCTTTAGGGTTTGGGATTTAGGATTTTAGGGTTTAGGATTTAGGATTCAGGGTTTAGGATTTAGGGTTTATGGTTCAGGGTCATGGGGTTTTGGTAAGTAGGTTAATAATGTGGATAATTAGGATTACTA
>CAJNIZ010044789.1:3476-15096 GCA_905231905.1 Symbiodinium pilosum
TGTATGTAATAGGCATATGATTGTATCTATATACCTAACTTAAATACCTGTATATCTATACTTACATGTTCCTACAGTGGGAAGCCCCGCCAGCCGAGGCGGGCGCGCGCTAGCGTTTACAATTATATTGATATAGAATATCCCTAGCTCCTTAGCTCCCCCAGAACTATGGGTAGCTGAACCCAAAACCTTACACCCTAAACCCTATCAACCTGGGCATGAGGCCACGTGCCCTGGCCTTAGGCGGAAAGCTATGGCAAGACTTACGAAGAACCCTCTGAGAGCCCAATGGTTTCGGGTTTAGGGCTCAGGTTTAGGGTTTAGTGTTTGGGGGTTGAGGGGCTTAGGGTTAAGTAAGGCTGTTATAAGTTATAAGTGTTTCTAAGGATTCTTAAATTACGTGAGCAACCCTATTGTAGCTAATGACTTATACAAACTCTGAACCCTAAACCGCGTCCCACCCGGAACCCCTTGACAGTCGCCTTGCCGATGACGAACACGTTCTCCAGCCGCGTGTTGAACTCGTGTCCGAGGGAGTCCTACCGTAAGACATGCCCAACTAGGAAGGAGCCCAGGTTAAACAATGGTTTAGGGTTAAGGGTTTTGGGTTTAGGGCTTAGGGTCAAGGGTTAAGGGTTTAGGGTTAAGGGTCTAGGGTTTAGTAGGCGTATCGAATCCCATTGCAAGCCTTTCATTCAGAAGCAGTAAAACCCATGTCCGCACTGGATGTTGGCCTAAACTCTAAACCCAAAAAAAGGGACCTCTAATTTCGGGACATCCTAAACTAAGCTTGTCACCGGCCAACTGCACCTAGGGTGCGTTCAGATCCGAGATTGCCGAAACATCCCCCTAAAGCCTACACCCCTACACCCTATAGATAACGCCATTATGATAGTTTCCATTTTCCCTAAACCCTATAAACCCTAAACCCTAAACCCTAAACCCTAAACCCTAAAACCCTAAACCCTAAACCCTAAACCCTAAACCCTAAAACCCTAAACCCTAAATAACCGCCCCATAACTTGTCCGGAAGCTCGACAGGTGGACTCCATGCTAAATCATGCAGTTACCTAGGGTTTAGGGTTAAGGCTTTCGGGCTTAAGATTTGGGTTTAGGCTTCAGGGTTCAAGATTCGGGGTGTAGGAGTTAGGATTTAGGGTTTAGGGGTTAAGGTCCAGGGTTTGGGGTACATAAAACCCAAGGGCCTCTACTCGAACTGTGAAGCCTCAACCCTTACCCCCAGACATTCCCAAAGGGTCCGACTAGTCAATAACCAGATACTTGCCCAATATGGGTGTATGTGAGTTTAGGGCTTAGGGCCTAGGATTTAAGAACATCCCAACAAATCGGTATTGCGTCAACAACTACCAACATCCAAAATACTCACTTGTTGAGTCATTAGACCCTTAGGGTTATGTCCCCTAAGTCCTAGAGCCTACACCCTCTCCAAAGCCTAACCACTGGGTACCTTGTACGCTTAAACCCTAAACCCTAAACAAACCCAGAACCACCTGGTGCCCAAACCTCCCAAACACTAAACCCCCTAACCCCAAACCACCGAACCCCGCTAGACCCCTGAACCCAAAATCCCCCAAACCCCAACCCCCCTAAGCCCTAAACCCAGCAACTCTGATCCTAAACCCTAAACACTCTAAGTCCTAAACCCATTATCCCAATAGCTTCCATTTTCTTTTCCATTATGCCAATATAACCCCAATATACTATAGTAGCTTCCATTTCCTTTTCCATATTATCCCAATAAAACCAAAACCCACCCTACCTTGATGTGAATGATCTCGAAGGATCCCGGGTGGCGCTCGCGCTGGGTGATGGTGCCGACACGCCCGATGTTGTTACCAGCGCCTTGACTACCCTAGGTCGGATTTAGGGGGTAGGATTTAGGATGTTGGGTTAGGATCTAGGGGTTCGGGTTCAGGGCTCACGAGATTTACCCTACGGCTCTAGGTCTATAGATATTGGAGAATGAGATTGAAAAGCAAATGGAGAAGGAAATGGACACTGGGCTGAACGTTAAGGTTTGTATGGGATCTAATTCTATGAATCATGCCTACATGGGGCCCCAATTCTATAAGCAACTAGATACTTGAGCATTTGGCAATAAATCCCCAAACCCTCAACCCTAATTGTAGTACAGGTTTTGGGCACATATATGATCATGTAGTGCTTGGACCCTCATAGGTTTAGATTGAAGCTTAAGGGCTTCCAGGGGTCGGCTTGGCAAAGTTTAGGGCTTAGGGTTTAGGGCAAGGGCCGGCATATGATGTTCTAGCGGGTAATCGGGTAATCCCTCAACCCTAAACCCTAAACGATGACAACAACATCTTGAGGTCTACCCGAGGTATAACACGTTGATACGCAGAATCTAGGACCACAATACTGGCAATCATCTAGTATCAGGCACCTATACCATAGAGGCTGAACCCTGGGTTTTAGAGACCCCCACATAAAAACATCTTCATATAACAGCGAAACCCAGGGCCTTGGGATTCTCGGTTTTCCTGAAAAAGAATACTCATCTACGGAAACCTACACATGGTTTTCAGAAAGACAAGGTGAAATTACGGGCTGCTTGCAGCTGTGGCGCTGACCATCACCGAGTTGCCAACTTCAAACTTCACGTGATCCAGGATCTTCCTGAACTTAATGCGTCTGACTGCTGGTTAGTAGAGAATAAGGGCATATAATACCTATATAACCCTACATGATTACATAATATGATACCTTGTTCCCTACCCCCCCCCCCCCAGTAAGTAGTGGTTTGAAGACAGGTTTAGGTTTGGGGCGTTAATTGGCATGGCGGAGATTCACATGAGCCATAGTCTAGACTCTTGGTATCCCCCTTAATAACCCTTATGCTAGCCCCTTCTAGGAATCCCGTATATAATCCCTTTAAGAGTTTAGACTACAGCTCACAAAGAAAAAGGTAAATGGAATGGACCCTAAACCTTAAACCTAAACCCTAAACCCTAAACCGCCAGGGATTCAAGGAGCTTGACGAGCTTACTGCCCGGAGGGTCAGGGGGACTTATATGAGCCTATAATCTAAACTCCTTAAAGGGGGTTATATGGGGGATTATATAGGGGACTACTATAGGGGTTATTAAGGGGGATACTAGGAGTTTAGACTATAGCTCATATAGCAATGATAGAAAATGGCAGATTATTCTATCATCTAGGGTTTTGGGTAGGTACAGTAGCTTATGAATGGGGATAAGCTTGATGAGTATGACTTATAGGGGTTATGAATACGCTTACTAGGTCCACACGGCTTGTATATGAAAACCCTTAACCCTAAACCCTCTCAAGCTTCGCTTACTCGTGGTCGGTAGGGGTTGACGACATGGACCATAAGGCTTATTAGGATCAGTTGTAGCCTGGTCCTAATTCAAGCCCTAAACCCTCAACCCTACAGGGTTCAGGGTTGAGGGTCCAGGCTATCCATGTCTACAAATTACATCTGCATTGGGCCCCAATTCTATAGGGTTACTTCTGTAGAGCTAAGGGCTTAGGGTTTAGGGCGTCCATGTCTATAAGGAATATCTACATTGGGGTTATTTCTATCGGCATAAGGGCTTTGGGTTTAGGGTTTTCGGCATCCATGTCTAGAAAGAATAATATCTAGACAGGGATTGAATTCTGTAGGGTTAAGAGCTTAGGGCTTACATAGGGTGTAGGGCATCCATGACAAGCAAGACTATCTACATCTGAGTTCATGTCTGTAGGGTTCAGGGATTAGCGAGTCCAAGTCTATAAAAGTGCCTACAAGGGACCTGCTAATCATGCAGGCTCTTGAATTCTAAGATGATTTTGGGGTAGGATGCCATACCATGGTCATTAAAAGGCCTTGGTGCGATGAACATTGTAAAGTACACAAACTTCCTAGTTTACACTCGCCAATATCAGCCCAGTTGCCTCTGTGTTTTCAATTTGTTTGTCCACGTGGTTCTGATTTCTTTGCAGCTTGAAATTCGGCAAGCACTTTGCGAAATGCCAGTGTTACCTAAAACAGAGATTCTGCATTATAAGCACTAGGCGGTTTGTAACCTGGGCGTTTACCTACCTAGCTTTTGGGGGGTGCGCGCAAATGAGATGGTCTAAGAGAACCTTACATTGACTCAGAAAGTAAGAAATGTGGACTTCACATGTCCGGAGATTCTTCTCAGCCAGCTGCGGGCCCTGCAAACTTAAACACACTCAATGGACGTCCTCCAACCGTTTCTGGGTTGCTCAGGCGAAGAGAAAGCACCTTGTGTGTACATTCCGTGGAGCCCTCGCATGGTAACCTGACACTCACCCCACTCACACCTTCACTCCCAAACCCTGAACCATACACGTACGTAAATCCCAAACCCGTACCATCCATTATCCTAAATCCCTAAAGCCTACAACCCTAAACACCAAACCCAAATCCTTGGGGCCACCTCCTCAACCTGGGCGGATACACCACGACCCTCAATTGGAAGCCGCCAAACATTCCCTCTCGTCCCGTAATAGTTGGGATGGGAGTGCAGTATCTAACGTTAATATGAAAGGATGAGGGTTTAAGGATTTAGGGTTCAAGGGTGAATGGGTCTCATTAGCCTTCTCCCTCAGACTAACATGGAACCCCAGGACACTGACTTATCCTAAAGAGTGTATCGTTGAAAAGGTCATGTGGAGGTCCATGCCTCATGCTAGCTTTCGGCAAGGTGGCCCCTGAAACTGTGAACCTTAGGTTTTAGGGTTTACATAGGGTCTAGGGTGTCAAGCTTATACTTCTCCTTTCCGGTGTGCAGTATAATAGGGTCTCTAATTTGCAGGGTGCTCAGAAGAGAGTTTTGACAACATTCTAAGTGCAGATGGTACTTGCCACGAGTTGTCAGGGTCCCAGTTTGCCTTCCATAATCCTCCTTTTTGTGAAAACCCCCCATATCTTCATGTGTAAATGCAATAGAAATATACGACCTAAACCCCAAACCCTAAACCCTAAACCTTAATGCAGGCGAGTAGCCCCGAGTCTAAGTCCAGACGGATGGTGTCGTTGGCCTGATCCGTGTGCTGAACGCTGAGAAACATCGGAACCTATCAGCCCCTGAGGGTCCAAGGACCCAAATTCTAGGGTCCCTTAAAAGGGGTTCTAGGGGGATATATAGGGATATATAGGGACTATATAAGGGTATAAAGGACCCCAAATAATAGGGTTTTAGGGCCCAAATGCCATTCATGTTATAGTACTTGGGCCCTAAAACCCTATTATTTAAGTCCTTGGACCCTTAGGGAAATGCTTCCTGCCCTCAACCCTCAACCTCCATGCAAGATGCAAACTTTATGTGTTTTTGTCTGAGAGATCAGCCTTTGCAGCAGGATGGGTTTCTGGAAGGATCCAAAATCTAGATGCCCTGCAGGAGAAATCCCCATCATGTTATACTTAGTGCTGATGTTACACTAAACATCTTGCATGACCTTGCTATACTGTGTGTTACTTGGGGTCATGCAGGATTTGAAGATCGACCGTAGGGGATCTAACTTTTCAGATCCCTTGGGGTGTCTGCTGGGTTTAAACCCCAAGCCAGGAGCTGTGCAGCCAGACAAGCCTTGATGTCAGGGTCCGGGTAGCGGATCGTGCGGCCGTCGTGGGTCCTAAGCTAACGGGTCGCTGGTAGGGAAGGAAGGAAAGGTATGGGTTCGGGACCCCAAGAACCCAATACGTGCTGATCAAGGGTTACCCTTAGGGTCCAAGTACCCAATTATCATATACTTACCCCAAACCTGTACGATAATTACTATTACCCAAATCCCAAGTACCCAAATATTGGGAACATGGACCCTTAGGGTTATATACTGCTATACCGTAAATGATGCTAGGATGTCAAACATGATCCGGAGAATGCTCCCTAATTCAGGGGTAGTTTGGCCTGCCTTGAAAGGTGGGCTGTCCGTTCCACAAATCAAGGTTCCCCTAGCATGCGCCAAGTTAATTACTAGCTAGACCCTCCATCTACCCTCTATTAACCCTGAATACCCACTACTGGGGACCATATACTCTTATTACTCCCTGTTTAAGGGTACAAGGAAGGGCTATGGGGGGCTGTGAAACGAAACGAAGACCCAAAATGCTTGCATTCCGCCATTCCTACAGGCACAAGGAGGGTCCTGGTCCTTACCCCAATGTGTCAGGCTGTGGGGCAGCAAGAAGCGGCCAACGTCCCCTATCACAACCCTCTACACAATGCCGCTCACGAAGCCTAGGCCCTGCGATGAACAAAACTGTAAAGCAACGTCAGCAACATGTAGGGTTGCCTCTTGTCGTTTTTAGCGCTTCTGTCTTTGCATTTCGTCTGTCAACTGTAGACCAACTTGCAAGAATGATAATGTCGTCAGCCGCTCATTTCAGGCTGAAGTTTTGCAATTCCCTATGGAGTTACCTTACGCTTCGCTCTCCTTCCCGCTCGCCCTTCCGTAGACCGGAATCCCTCCCTATCTTTCTCCCTCTATCCATCACTCCCTCCCTCGGGTCCTCCCTCCCACAACTTAATGGACCAAAACCCCAACGTATCTAAAACCATGAACCGCAAATCCTAGAGCTCAACACGCTTCAAATGAGGGTTTGCAGAAACCCGGGGTCCCCGTTTGGGGGTTCCCATGATGGTATCAACATTGGAGTCCCCGAATTTCTGGAAACTCGAAATGAGCTATAGTCTACACTCCCAGTATCCCCCTTAATAACCCCTATAATAGTCACCTATACTATCCCCAGTATAACCCCCCCCTCACGGAGCTTAGACACCTAAACCCTCATCATTTCTGGAAACTCCAAATGAACCTGCTGCCGTGAGTCTGTGCGTAGGGGACGCCCTTCGGGCCGCGCGTGACGCGCTTCACACGGCACAGCTTGTACTGGGCCTGCTTTCTCTAGTAGGGTCTACTCCTAAACCCGAAACCCTAAATAGCAGTTTCCAGTTAATTTTCCATTACCCTAAACCCTAAACAGCAGTTTCCATGTTTCCATTATGTTTATAGCCCGTATATCACCTATATGTATATAAGCCTTATAAACAGGGTTTGGAGATCAAGGCAGGCTCAGGTTTGGGGAATTGGAACCCACTCGGTTACCCGAAGGGTCCAAGTACCCAATGGGTTTAGGGTTTCGGATAATCATCTACTTACCCAAGCCCTGTACTACAATCACTTTTACCAAAATCCCAAATTCCTATTTATTGGGTATTTGCACCTTTATGGTGAGCTCTATACACTCTGTAAACTCTTGCCGTTACCAGTTTCATTTCAATCCCTCTACTCCCTACGAGAACCACAAACCATTGCCTCGAAACCGGGGTTTAGAGCTTCTGAGTTTAGAGTACATGGACCAGCCTTTGGGTTTGGTATGTGGGATTTAGGGTCTAGGGTTTAGGATTTAGGGTTTAGGATTTAGGGTTTAGGATTTATGGTTTAGGAATTAGGGTTTATGGATTTAGGGTTTAGGATTTAGGGTTTAGGGTTTCCCCTTGTCGTCCATGCTGTGCCACTAATGTCGCTGGAGGGCATCTACAAGATTCCGGCGTCAACACCACGCAAAGGACTCTGGGTAATCCCCTTCCCTATCGACAAACCCTCCCAGCTCCTATTTGTGAAAAATCCAAATATTATACCGTTCCATGTTCGAAGAAGATTTAGTCCAGGAGGAGGCAACCCCAAGCCCTAAACTCTTGAGTGGAGCTTCTTGGCATCCCCAACAGCTACCTCAGAAATCTGGTTGAAGGATTGCTGGTTTGGGGGGGGCGCCCCTAAACCCTAAACCCTAAACCCTAAAACCTAAACCCTAAACCCTAAACCCTTTCACGAGTCTGGGCTTCAACACTTTCCAAACCCTAGGCCCTAAACCCTGATCCATACCTGAACCCCGAAAGTATGTAGAATAATGGCCTTTTGGGCTGTTATTATGGGTTTAAGGCCATTATTTTACATACTTTTGGGGTTTAGGTAAGCCCTAAACTCAAATCCCTAAACCCTAAACCCTCATCCATAAACCCCGAGCCCTAGCCTCCGTAGCCAGCATACCCTTTTAAAGTCCTTTGATGGTGGGGGCTTCCCAAAAGTAGCGGTGCCCTGAAATGAACAGGTCGCTTTTTGGCCACGCTGGGCAGGTCTCCAGCTGAGCCCATGCGTTGAGGGTTTCGGGTTTAGGGGCTGGGGTTCAGGGGTTCAGGGGTTTAGGGATTTAAGGTTTCCTAAATCTTTGGCCTCCAGTATATGTTTCAAGGTTTAGGGCTCAGGGGGACCAAGAACCTAGGCAACAAGCGGGTGCCGTGCTTACATGGTCTTGTATTTCTGGTCGCCCCAAGTAGACACAACACTGGGCACATTCGGCACTAGTCCTGAGGAACCTTACATACTCAAAGAAGCTTCACAAATCCCTACTTCAATACACTTCAAGGAAACCGCTCATAGGACAATTGCTGTCCTTGTAGGCAATTTTTTCGAAAGCATTTGAACGACTCCCTACACCCCAAACCCTTGACTCCTAAACCCGAAGCCCTAATCCCTAAACTGCCTCCTCCTTGGCAACCTTGTGAAGGACAAACCTGCCACGGATTTGAAACTTTGGGGTTGAGGGATTGGGTTACAAGCTTAAGGGGTGTTGGATTATGGGGTTAGGGGGCTGCCTGATGGGTAAATGACATTCACGCAGGCCACAATGATGACATTGCACACTCCTTCCAAACCTACGCCCTCAAGTTCTGCATTTTCTCGAAAAAAAAAAAGCTACCAAGCACTGACCCGACTACCATCCGGAAATCTGGAATGTGCCTTCAGTGCTGTTTCCCATAACTTTACTTGGAAGTCCTCTGCATGAGGCCAACGCAATGCAGACCTCGCCTTGAACCCTTGCCCTTGGCCCGGGATTTAACGCCATCCCGCAACTCAAGCTCTTGAAATCTCATTTAATGTTAGTAAAAGATTTGGGTAACCCTGAACCGCCAAATTAGGACATTGCAGCTATCATAGGACCTGAATAAGATCCTAATTTGGGGGTTGTGGTTGCCAAAATCCTCTTGGTATCTCATTCAGCCCATAGGTAGCACCACCCTACCCGTAAGGACATGATGGGCTACTGCAGTCTATACATATACACATGCGTACTATTTCTATATATATATATATAGAGAAAGAGATATGAGCTATAGCCGAAACCCCTAGTAGCCCCTTAATAACACCTATAATACTCCCTTGATCCTTCTTGTTTTTCTCCCTAGAGCTTCAACTGTAGGTACTATCTCTAAACGTTTGGGCCCAACCCTAAGCCCTAAACCCTAACCCTTAACTAACCCCTAAGCCCTAAACCCTTTACCCCTAAAGCCTCAACCCCTAAACCAAAGCCGGTAACCCCTTAACCCCCAAACCCCTAACTCCTAACCCTGAACCCTTAACCCCTAAACCCTTAACCCCTAAATCATTAACCCCTAAGCCCTCAACCCCAAAGCCCTGAACCCCTTAGCCTTAAACCCCTAAACCCTTAACCCCTAAACCCCTAGATTCTAGACATGGAGCCACTGGGTAGGTCATGCCCGCGTAGGCCTACCCGAAACCCTATAGCCCTAAACCCTTACCGAGTCTTAGGATTTTGGGCTTGGGGTTAGGGGACCCTGAAACCAAACTTCGACAATGACACCTACCCAGACCCCCTAAAGGATCCAAAACATGGAACCTCCCAATAATCCCCTAGTTTCACAAATGTAGTAGTGGGTGTCATTTTGGGGGGGTGCATTTTTTGAGATCCTTTTCTGGGTAGAGTAACCTCATTCCTACAGAAAAAGAGAGCAAAATCTGCAAAATATCGGGTTATGAAGCTATGTTTTCAAAGGTACTCCTACAACAGCCACCCTGAAACCCTAAACCCTACACCCCAAACCCTAAGTCCCTAATCCCTAAACACCAACCCCAGGGTTGAATCGCCTGCCCTTGGTGTTGTAGAGGAGGCGGAAGTTCTCCTTGGTCTTCTCAATCTGAACCTGAGCGATCCATGGGCCTACCAGTGAAAGTACTTTATACTTTTATTCAGGGTTTAGGGTTGAGGGTTTAGAGGTTTAGGGCTTAGGTTTACTGCAATGTCTTTTACCAAAATACGCAATTACGTATATGTTGGGTACCTCAAACCTCCGGGTGGGCTATGGTTTCGGGTTTGGAGACTTCACCCTAAACCCTAAACCCTAAGGGCACCCTGACGCTTCGGGGATATGTAGGGAAGATAAGTAAGGGGATCACAGGGCGCCCTGCGAAAATACTATCGAGGATGATGAACTCTCCCGGCATCACGAAGAATGGCGGAGACGCCTTGGTTACCTTTTGCAAACCCCAAGGGATCCCAAAAAACAATGTAGGTAAAACTTGTATACTTGGATCTACATAGGGAAATACGGAACACTCTGGAAAACATATTGATGAACCTGGTACAAAACAAGGTAATCGGTTTGGTGAAGGAGTGTTGGTCTCCCTCTAACCCGATATCCTCCGCCCTAGGCCCTGAACACCGAAGGCCGGAATGCCCGAAACCCTAAACNNCCTAAACCCTAAGCCCTAAACAGTCCTTCTAAGAGGGGGGCTGAAACCCTAAACCCTAAGCCTCCATCATAAAACCCTAAACCTTACAATCGTTATGTAAATCTTATACGAAGCACCAGGACCTTGCAAAGACCAGGCAATGCAAAAACAGCCCGCCACACGATTCAGGGCTTAGGGTTTAGGGTTTAGGGCTTAGGGCCTAGGGTTTAGGGCTTAGGGTCTAGAAGTCATAAGCTTGAAATCTGGAATGGCAAAGTGGCAGGGTGGAATTTGCCCAAACACCTTTGCCACGCGCTTTAGGGTTAAGCTCTAGGGGCAGAAGGGACTGGAACCGTCCAGGTACGTTGTTGTCACTGCAAGAGAAGGGTGGCTTAATACTCGCTCCTTGAAAACTGCCCTCAAGGCTTCCAGTATCCAAAATCCTGATTTGGGAATTTAGGATTTTGGGTTTAGGTTTAGGGCTACATGCCATTAGACTCTACACCCTCACCCCTAGAATCTCAAACATTAACCTTAACTTACCTCTGTTTAACAAGGAATGTAGGAATGGACCCTTATAGTAGTCCCTGTATCACGCCCCGAATACTACTCTAGTTTCTATTCACTGAGAAGACTCTCAGCTCAGGGCCCTAAACCCTAGACGCTAAACGCCTGACCCTAACCCCTTAAAACCCTAGTCCCTAAACCCTAAACCGTTGAAAACTTGACCCTAAACCCCTGGACCCGAAGAAACACTAAACCCAAAACCTTTCAAACCCTAATCCTTACCTAGACCCTCCAATGTAGTACCTTTTTGGTAGTCCTAATAAGAGTCCTAACCAAAAAACCATACCAAACCCAAAAAAGAACTACATTGGAGGGTCCAGGTAAATCCCCAAACCCTAAACCCTAAACCCTAAACCCTAATCCCTAAACCCTAAACAACCTAAAACCAAGCCCCTGGTAGCTGAGGGGCCATGTCCATGAAGCCGGCAGGGTAGAACATGTCGCTTCGTACCTTGCCATCCACCTGAAGATCTTCGTGATGATGTGAATTACTGTCTAAGCTCCTTAAAGGGGG
>CAJNIZ010044789.1:32830-43730 GCA_905231905.1 Symbiodinium pilosum
CTAAACCATATACCCAAAAAGTCTATACCTGAAGCCCTGAACCTTCCAAACACAAAAAGTCCCATGCTTTGGCCCTGCTCAGGCCGTATGCATGTAAGGCCTCGGTAGCCTTGGCCGCTTCTAATTTCGGAGAGAGACAGCCTTTGGGATTCCCTCATATTCCTATTATGGGTACCTAAGGGTGAACCCTTAGTAGGGGTCCTAAGTGCCACGTAGTTTTGAGGGTTTAGGGCCTTCTACCTAGACCCTCCATCTACCCTCTATATACCCTAAATACTCACCATTAGGGGCCATATACCCCTATTTAAGGGCATAAGGAGGGTCCCGGGAGAGAGGCCAAAGGCTTATGTACGGTTTAGGGTTTGGGGTTGAGGGTTTAGGGTTTAGGATACAGGGTTGCCGTAAAGGATCTTAACATAAGTTACCATAATGGGTATGTATAGGAATTGAAAACGTCCCCCAATAATGGCAACTTCAACCAAGTTCCTTAGCAGCAACCCAGTATGAGTCTCAGTGTCTAGAGCCCAGATTGTATAAACGTTCAGGGCAAAGTATTCATGCTTGCTCAAGCGGCGCCTACATGAAACTTGCTTACTTATCCAAACCTAAACCTGTGCAGCTCCCTAAACCCTAAGCCTGTGCATCCGTCCTCGAGCATCTCCCCTAAACCCTAAACCTGTGCATCCGTCCTCGAGCTGTATTAACCGCGATTTTGGAGAATCTGACCCTTGACATCCTCGTTTGGCGGATCCTTAGATCTGCCTCCGAGGTCTTTTGTTGGGCTGCCAAAGATGTGCGAACAACGGGGTTGCAGTTAGGGAGCTTAAGATAAGTTACCATAATGGATATCTATATATATATATACAGGTTAATACGGTTGTCGCGTAATACAGTAGTAACTGCAGTTCCTTAACAGCATCCCAGGTCCCAGGCCGAGAACAAGCTCATGCAATTTGGCAACCTTGAAGACAACTGCTCCTTCCAAGCGATAGTTCGGATGTGCAAGTTCTACAGGAATGCATACCTGACGTCAAAAGAAGCAATTAAACCCCTAAACCCTGAAACCCTGAAACCTTAAACCCTAAGCTCTAAACTCTAAACCCTAAACCCTTAAACCCCAAACCCTAAGCCCTAGACCCTAAAACCCTAAACCCCAAACCCTAAACCCAAGACACTAGATCAACATTCCTGAGTGTCCTTTGCCCGATTCTTTATCGCAAGCACTCGGCGAGGCAACGTTCCGGCAACATCTACCCAGACTCCCTAAAGGATCAACAACAAATAGAAAATGGAACACCCCTAATAATCCCCTAGTTTCCCCAATGTGGTAATGGGTTCATATTGGCGGGGGGGTCCATTTTTGGATGCTTTAGGGGGTTTGGGTACCTGGTGCTAAGCAGGAAATGGGTAAACAGATTAGAGGAAATATTGTCCAGACAATATCTGCACACACTACGAAAACTGCCTCTCTCATTCTCTGCTGAACCCTAACCTCTCAATCTTCAACCCTAAACTTGAATCCCACATATCCTAAATTTACTTGACAACTGCTCTACTGGTAGGAGCTCTGCTGGCCTTGCAGCTGCCAACTGTGAGAAGTCGCAATCGAACTCGTCCCTGCCAAAAATTCTCAAAAAGCTGTCTCTTCTGGACCCCATGCAGATATTGAAATTGCATGTGGACTTTTAGGAGGAACGGTTTTGCGTCAGGATGCCTCTTTCACACGGTTTGCGGATTGTGAGTTCAGAGCCATATACCCCAAAAAATAGACCTAAAACATCACGCCTTCAACCCTGCTTTCTGAAATACACGGCTTCGGTTTCCAGGGCACCTGACCCGATGAACACAAGTGCATGTATGTACGTACGTATGTAGGTCCATTTGTATTCACGGTTTCAGAATGTAGTGGTAAGACCGGAGTCGCCGAGGCATGGCAAAGTAAGATCACAGCCCAAGTATGACTACAAAGCAACGTGCTGCTTAGGCATGACTGTGCGGTGTCAAGGTATTAGGGATTAGATGGGTCTGGGGCTCCAGGTACAGAAAACGATCAGGCAATAGTATGAACAGGGCTACAGACAAAAGGGCATCTAGGCCCCTCGATACTGGAATGGGGGCGACCCACCTCCGGCCGTTCGTACTTACTAGGTTTTGAGAGACAGGGCATGTCATCAGGGGCTCTGGTTTCGTGAAAACAGTGTCAAAGTAGGCTGCATGTAAAAAGCCGCGGCCCTTCTTCAACAAAGTGTGGGCATGTCGCAGCAGTTGAGTTGGGTATTTCTCAAGAAGCGGGCTCTGCCTGGAAGTCACGCAAGCTATAGGATGTACAGTGTTTTGGGATGTTCTCAGTCAGTAAAGCCTATTCGGCAGATTTGTGTAACCAACCTTACCAGCACCCTAATCAGAGAGTTCCCCCGCAAGTATGACATGTGAAGCCGTGAGCTCGTGGCTGAAGAGGAAGGGTTTCATGACACCCTTGGATTCAGGTCCAAGGACCCAAATCATAGAGTTTTAGGGCCCAAATACCATAATTATTATAGTCTTTGGGCCCTAAAACCCTATTATTTGGGTCCTTGGACCCTTAGGGTTGGATTCAGGGTACTCAAGAAAATCCTTGATGCTGCAGCACTTGCTCTCGAATGGAGGCGACAGTTTCTCCATGGCAGGATCATGAACGCAGAATGCAATGGAATCTGCGGGAATGGAACGTCATGGGGAGCAAAGGGGCCTTGGACTTTTCACGAGGTTCCACATCAGCTCCGGTAACATAGGCGCCCCATGCCAACAACAGGGGGCTGATGCACGGAAACCTCGCCATCACTGGTGGCTTGCAGCCAGACATGATGCTTGTTGTTCACCAATAGTTTGAAGTTGGCGGCCCTGTCTGGCACAAGTGGGCGAGGAGCCTGTTCTTTCTTAGCCCGAAACTCTAAATCGTGTAGTAATTTGCATGTTGTTTTCCATGTTCCCTTTCTACCCCCCAATATAAGGCCTTTAGGACGCAATTGTGATTAGGAGGAAGGCCTTACCACAGGTAGACACCCCTAAACCGTATGCGTTGAGCCCGAAACTCTGAATTCCTAGACCAAAAATCCCTACATCCGAAAGCCCCGAAGACTAAATCCCTAAACCCTACGGACCCTCAATCCCGATACACCTAACAAAGCCCTAGAGACCCTAAATCCCCATATCCGTAAACCCTACATCCCTAGACCCTCCAAGACCCCAAATCCCTAGACCCCAAATCCTTAAATCCCCCAAAGACATTACATGGGAGGCCTGAACCCAGTGAAGTAGCGCAGCCTGAGAATCAACTTACTGGTGGTTAGGATCTACGGCTTAGGGTTTAGGGTTTTCCTCAGATTAGGTGTACCTTCTACGTGTTTTACAGAGACATATAAGGGTTATATCGGGAAATGGAGGGGGTTATGTGCGGATATGCGGATATATAGGGGTCAATAAAAAGAGAAAGAGAGAGAGAGAGAGAGAGAGAGAGAGAGAAAGAGAGAGAAAGAGAGAGAAAAAGAGAGAGAGAGAGAGAGAGAGACAGAGAGGGGCGTATGTACAAATCGGGGTTCAAGCGGTCAGAGGCCTATTCTGTGAAAGTCTATCCGATAAAGGTTCTGATATGTAGGGGTTTATGTTTTGGCCCCCAACCCTAACCCTATACCCCAAACCCTCTATGGAAGCCGCCACCTTGGCACGCTCAGGCTGTTTAGCTTTTTGGGCTTGCCTTGCCTTTCCTTCAAATCGACTCGTTGGCTACATAAGGAATAACTCATCTGTAGTCAGTGTAATGTCGACTCGTGATTAATAAGCCCCCTCCTTTTAAGGCTCCTAATATTAGGATCCCGATTATAGACCCTATTAAGGGAGGGGGTTTATAGGGGTAAGCTCTGAACCCTAAACCCTAAACCCTCAACGCTAAACCCTAAACCCTCAACCCTAAACCATAAACCCTCAACCCTCAACCCTGTCTTCAGGGCCTACACCCAAAGCCTTAAGCCTTGATAAGTTTCAGGTTTAGGGGGTTAGGGGTTCGGGTTTAGGGGATTAAGCGTTTAGGGGTTTAGGGGTTAGGGTTTATGGGATTAAGGGTTTAGGGCTTTAGAGGTTTAGGGGTTAGGGTATTAAGCATTTAGGGATTAAGGTTTAGGGGTTTAGGGGACTCATGGTTTAAAGCCTAAAGCTTTGAACTGGACACAGAACCCTTGAAGGTCCGAGTACACAAATAACATAATGTGGGGTCTTGCGTACCAAAACGGTTCAAATTAGGGTAATACGGTATTTGAGACCTAAAGCCCCGATATTTGGGCACTTGGATCTCTCGGACCCTAAGCTTGAACATGATTAGTAAATCTAAGCCCTAGGCACGCATCACAACAAACTGTGAATGTCAAGTCCTCCAACATGCAGCCACGGGTAGTGAAACCAAACCTCCTATGGAATCCAGTCGATGCTCAGGGTGTAGGGTTTAGGTGGCATCTTGAATCTTACATGGCATTCCAACAATCAGTGCAGCTAAGTTATACACTGTAAGATCTTACTTTAATTTTCACCAGTTGGGTTTCACATATGTACACTCACCAATCTTCCTCCAGAAGCCTATCTACGCCGACCAAGTAAGAAGTAGTAAACCAATCCTACCTCATATGAGCCATAGTCTCGACTCCTCGTATCCCCCCCCTAGCAACCACTATAATACTCCCCTATATTATCCCCTACATTGATCTCTTTACAGAGTTTAGACCCCAAACCCTAAAGCCTATAGAATGCCCTTCAAGGAGCTTAGACTACAGCTCATATGAGTAGCGTCTTTTGGTGGTTGAACCTAGTAAGATAATATTCCTTATCGAAAATACTATAACCAAAAGGATGATATAATCTTACTCTATATTGGGTACCATAGCATAATACTACTCATATTAGTGTTGAACTCATCAAGTTTGACCTCGAGTCTGCCAGCTAAGCCTTAAACCTTGCAGCTGTTCCAAAACCCCAAAGGGTCCCAAGTACCCAAGAACCATGGTTTAGGGCTCTTAAGGGTTTAGGGCTAAGGGTTTAGGGTTTAGGGCTAAGGGTTTAGGGCTAAGGGTTTAGGGTTTAGGGCAAAGGGTTTTGGGTTCAGGGCCCCAAGGGTCCAAGTACCCAATAAACAGAAGATAAGCCTGCTTTCTTGCTTCTCTGTGTTCACTTCTGGGCGACCAACCAACAGAATCAAAAAGACTCCAGAGTAGCTACGATATTCATGAAGGATCCCTAAATTCTAGGCCCGAAATCCTAAACTCTAAGAGCTATGAATGCTAAACTCCATAACCCAAAGGCTCTCAATCTACATAAGCAATTCAGCTTGGATCCATCTGCATACGAGCTATAGTCTAGAGTCCTAGTATCCCCCGTAAATAAGCCCTGGAATACTCCCCTATATAATCCCCTTTGAGGTATGGTACCTACTTTGGACCAGTTGGTGCTCCTGCATGAGGAAAGAGCCCAAACTCCGCAGGAAGATAGGGTTAGGGTTTAGAGATTAGGGTTTAGGGTTTAGGAATTAGGGTTTAGGAATTATAGGGCTTTGGGATTAGGTCTCCAGGTTTAGGCTTTCTGAGGTAGGGTTTGAGGTTTTGGTTAAGGGCTTAGGGAACAAAACCCTGTGAACCTCAAACAGAAGGAAGGCTTAACGTTTACCCAGAGGGTCCATGTATGGAAATAACGCGGGTTCAGGTCTCAAATGCTATAATCTGATTGTTTTTTGGCACCTACAGCCCTAAAGTTGTGTACTTAGGACCTTAAGGGCTTAGGGTTTTCCAATTTGACTTCGAGGTCTACTTGACGAATTCTATAAGAGAATTCTACAATGAGAGCTTCTGTCTAGAGGCTCCATGGCTTTACAGATTTGTGCCATGGATTTTGGGGAGGCGTCGCTTTTCAGGGTTCCCATCTCTTTACAGTGTTTTGGGCCCGTTTTGGGCGTCCATGTCCAGGCTTTACATGATCTCCTTTACGCAAGTTTTGGCAATTGCTCATATAATCCAGCCTTTATATCATGTTCCACTTGCTCTTCTAATGGATCTCGATTTCGGAGGAGTAATTTCCCGAAACTCCACAGAAGCCAGAACCCTGTATAACTCTGAAGATTCAAGCCCCCCATACGGCTGGTAACTCTACTGGCCCAAGAGTACCCCAAACCCTAAGCCCTATACCCGATACCGTAAGCCCGAGACCCTATCCCTAAACCTTAAACACTAACCCCAGACCCTAGACCCTAATCCTAAACCTGGACCCTACATCCCAAGCCCTGAATCTGAACCCTCAACCCTAAAACCCTAAATCTCAAGCCTTAACCCAAAACCCTGTTGACAAGCCAAACGGCAACGCGCCCCGGTCACCGTCCAGGCCCTTAAGCCAAGCTAAGGCCTCCTGTTCGACGTTACCTGAGGTCAGGGTTTAGGGAATGAAGCGTTTAGGGTTTAGGATTTCGGGTTTAGGGTTTAGGAAGGGAATAGGGGTTTAGCGCTTTAGGGTTAGGGTTTGGGGTATAGGATTAGGGTGCCCGAACATAGAGGGGGGGTAAAGGGATCTTGAAAAATACAAAGGGCCTGATTATCTTTAGGGCTTCTGTCGGGGGTGACGATATAGAGTCTGAGGGACCCTAAACCCTAAACCCTAAACCCTAAACCCTAAACCCTAAACCTTCAGGAGACGACCCACAGGAACCTTCGAAGGGACTGTTGGGATAGAGTTTAGGGTTTGGGGGCTTTCGGTGGCACTCTTGAAGACAGTATGGGCCCCAGGGATACTTGAGCTACAGTAAGGTTCCTTATTAAGGAGCATATTGCCTTACTGGAGGTTAGCACCAGGGAACTTAATTTCAAGTTGGCATAACATGGGTATATAATGAATATCAGAGTTTCCTAACACTAACTTGATTTAAACAGCAATCAAATTAGGGATTCTACAGGGCTCCTTTTAATCATTTTGTCTGTGTAAGGTTCGGAGTTGAGAGAAATGGAGGGTCTACGCCGGGGTTCAAGGCTCCCTTTTCGCTGTTAATCTTCTCCCTGGCAGTAAGCCCCCCACTCCTCCTAGGAAAAAAGCTTCCGTCCTCATATATAATGATCCTATCCGGGAGGGATTCTTATCAGGGGGGGTGGGGGCACAAAAACACAGCCCTGGCAGGCAGCTTTCTTCAGCTTGCAGTAGTTCTCGTTCTGGGGCAAGATGCCCTTGAACTTTGCAACCTCATCGTCTGTCCACCATCCTTTCTTGACAGTCTCCTTCTCATCCTCAACCTGGGTATCCTTCTTAGCCACCTTCTTTGCGGAAACCTCTGGGTCCAGCAGGTAGACTTCGTAGTAGAAGGCTCGCTTCTCCTGCTGCGACTTGCAACGGTTGAGGCCTTCCTGCAGGCCGGGCTTGCCAGCCTTAGCCAAAGTTTTGAGCTTCTGGTTCATGCTCTTGGCTTGCTTCTCAGGGATGCGAGTGTAGTTGCCTGCAAGGGGAGGGGGCTTTAGGGAAGTATTACCCGGCTAGGTCTTAGGGTGATCTACCGTCTCTTAGGGCTAAAGATTCCTAGCTTTAAGTTCTGAAGAGCGGAGGTTTTGGCGCCTGCAAAAGCCGGAAGGCCCTGGGGGAACCCCGTAAGCCCTGAACTCCTAAACCGCCGTTTGAGGTCTAGGGGTACGGGTTAAACAGCATAGGAACTACGAAGGAATTCTGCGTTGCATTGCATGGAGCATGCACTAGGGGGTGTGGCCAGAGGGAATCCATAACGGTGCCGCAATGCTAGCTTAAACCACTGCAGGAGATTCGTAAAGCCTAAACCCCACACCCTAAACCCTCGACTCCATAAACCTTAAACCTGAAACCCCACTCCAAGAGCCCAAAACCCTGAGCCATCAGCCCAAAATTAGAAGGCCCTAAACCCTCAAAACTACGTGGCACTTAGGACCCCTGCTACGGGTTAACGCTTAGGTACCCATAATAGGAGTATGAGGGAATCCCAAAGAGTTAAGGGTCTAAGGTCCAAGCTAAGTCCCAAGGAGAAAAATGAGAGTCTAAACTCTAAACCCTAAACCCTAAGCCCCAAACCCTAAACCTAAACAGGCGTACCTTGCGGGATCACAGCCAGCTGCGTCTCGTCCACAGGCTCATCTGCCTGCCCAGAGATTGGTCCAAGTACCCCATAATTAGGTCAGTCTAAGAGGATGTATGTATTTAGAGGTTTTAGGGGTCCAAGTACCCCATAATTAGGTCCCTCTAAGAGGATTTTGTATTTAGAGGTTTTAGGGGTCCAAGTACCCAATAATTAGGTCCTTGGTGAGGAAGGTTTTATAGAGTTTAGGGTCTAGCTTGGAGCCTTGGCGAGGATATGTCTAGGGAACTTGAGGTGATCACTGTGGGAGACCGTTCAAGGCATCCGATACGTTATCAGATTAATGTAACCCATGATTAATAAACCCCCTCCCTGAAAGGGCCTTAATATTAGGATCCCTAGTATAATCCCTATTAAGGGGAGGGAGGTTATTAATCAGGGGTCTACATTATCAGTATGGGGCCCGATGTCTCACGGGTCCTCATCGGTCCTGTTTATGGTTCCCACGAAGCAGAGCACGCGACCCTGGCTCTACGCTTAACAAGGTGAACAAAGAGTACTTCCTTACTGGGTTGTGAATCCTTATACCCTGAGGACTACATCCCCCAACCCTCAGCTATTAGTCTTGTAGCTATATGGTATGTACTTGGGCCTTAATGTAGGTATATGGGAACCCCATTGGGCCCTAAGTATATACCACATATCTACATGAGCTATAATCAGTCTAAACTCCTGGTATCCCCTTTAAGAACCCCTATAGTAGTCCCCTATATAATCCCCTTGACTATCTGCCAGAAACTTAGAGCCTAGCACGTACCGTTACACCTCCGGGTCCCCGTCCCATGACTTATGGTTTTATAGTCCTCCTTAAGTTGACAGAATATGGGGTATATGGGGATCTTAGTATAATATACCCAAAGCCATATTCTATCTACTTAATGGGGGACTATAGGGTTTGGGGGAGCAACCCCTGGTTTTTGTTGACCTCCTGGATCACAGCGCTATCCGGATTCCAGGACCCTACCGCGGGAGGACAAACTGGCATGAAGAAGTCTTCTCTTCTCTCTTACATGTGGCAGCTTCCCAAAATTAGGGGTACCTTTTGGGGGGTCCCAATAAGAATAAGGATTGTAATGTTTTGGGGTCCATATTGGGGTCCCCCTATTTGGGGAAACTACCATGTATCCTCACACCACCAAGTGTGGCGTTCAACAGCACCTCACTCTGAAAATTATCAGGCATGCGACAAATACCTGGGATGGCGGTCAGATCCTGGAAGTCCTGCCAAGCCTCTGTACACAGAGGGCCCAAGTTCCCAGTCTCATACGTACTATAGTCTAACCTCCTGAAAGGTGTTTATGTAGAGGATTATCTAGGCAACTATTATAGGGATTATTCAGGGAGATACTAGGAGTTTAGACAATAGTTCATACACTGTAGCCTGAATAGCTTTGGGCGCCTAAAGCCCCAACATTTGGGTACTTGACGCCATCACATATGTCGGATGCATGTTTGCCGAGATTAACAGTTCCCATGTCAAGGCCCAGGGCCCTGCTAGCAGACACCTTCACAGCACACCACTGAGCACACTGAGTGAAGTTGACTTCCAAGTGCATGTGCAAACGAAACACCTCAGGAACAACAAGAGCTTGAGATTCTTATCCTTAAAGCCTAAACCGTGAGCCAGGGTTTAGTTTTACGCTTGAATTCTTGTCCAGCCTTCAGTCTTGAGTCCTGTAGAAAACTTAGACTACATAGGCCCGAAACTCTCCAATCCTTACCTGGGCTTTCTAATAGTTCCAATCCTATTATCATGCGTTGCGCTTTAGCGCCCCTATATCAGGTTCCCCTGCAATTAAAGTCATTTAGGGAGAATTGGGCTAGTTAAAGGGGAGCCAGAAGGAAGTCAGGCTAGCGTAAAAACTATAACTGTGCGTATGACACAATTAAGGGCCCCTTAAGTCCTTTATAACTACAGCTATAGATGGGTTCTAATTGCACTGATTTTCCAAGTATACTCCATGGTGATCCTCAGCGAAAAAACATGTTTGTCTGACAGATCGGCGTTCCACTGTTGTGCCCCTACGGGGCCTACGGACGTCTAGAGATGCTGAAGCTCCTCACCATAACCCTAAACCCTGAACAGGGATCCACGGACTCAGACTTGGAGTTTTTCATAAGGTTGATAAGTAGGATAGGATTTAGGGTTTAGGGTAAGAGCTACGTAGTTTTAGCGCGAATCAGGGTACTTGTGTCGCTGCTTCAACTGCTTCAGACTACGCATAGACCCATTCTGTTGCTCCTCCTCTTGGCGTTGCAGAAGCTCCAGCTCCTGCATTAGCACGATTTAGGGTTCGGGGTTTGGGGTTGAAGGTTTAGGCTTTAGAGTCTGGGGCTCAGTAAGGGTCCATATACTGAGTTGCTATTGGTGAACTTAAATCAAGTTACCATTATGGGCTCCCTTAAAAGGGACTGTGGGGTTATCTAGGGTGTAGGGTCAAGATACCATAATATGGAGCAAAAATACATGACAGTTAGGGTTTAGGGTTTATCGCTTAGGGTTTAAGGTTTAGGGTTAAGGCTTCGGGTTTAAGGCTTAGGGTTAAAGGTTTAGGGTTTAGGATAAAAATCCGGGCTTTTCTCAACTTGGCAACTTATGAATCTTAACCAAAGGGAGTTCCAGGTTGGTAGTCATCGGCTTAGTACGCCTACAGAATGCTCAGATAGGCTCATGGGTTCCAGTACTAACCCACTCTTTGCTATCCCCGTAGGTTCCCCCTTAATTAACCTTAATTAAGCCTAATCATC
>CAJNIZ010044790.1:7394-18055 GCA_905231905.1 Symbiodinium pilosum
TCCATGTACCCAAGAATTAGGTCCCTTTAAAGGGGGTATATAGGGTATATAAGGGTATATGGGGTTTTGGGTTTAGGGTCCATGTACCCAATAATTTGGTATTTGGGAGTCGGGTAATAGTAATTGTAGTAGAGGTTTTGGGTAAGTATATGATTATTAGGTACTTGGACCCTTAAGGGAAGTTCCCGCCCAAGCAAGTCATCTCGACTTATGGTTCCAGCCTAGGGTGAAGGGTTTAGGATCAGGGTTCAGGGTGGGCTGCTCACTGTTTAGGATTCAGGATTCAGGAGTAAGGATCAAAACCCCTAAACCCTAAACCCTGTCAGGATCTAGCATAGGACTTACTTGCAGGTTAGCGGGTAGTGATAAGTGGGCTTGCATCTACGAAAACCATGGTGACAAACTTCATAGTCTGAGTACTTACTGCCTTCCTTGCAACAAACCCCAAGGGTTTGGGTTTAGGGTTTAAACCCTAAACCCTGAACTGAACCCTAAACCCTAATCCCGAAACCCTGGAAGTGGGGATCAGCTTATAATCCACGAGCTTGGGGCGTTTGGGAGTTTAGGGTTTGGAAGTCAGGGTTTAGGGTTTCGTAAAGTTGCTAACATAGAATGAACTTGGGACTGTCTCGTCTATAGAGCACCATGCGGGTTAAGGCGGTAACCCTAAACCCTCAAGCCCTATATGAGCCAGAGTCTGAACCCGTAGTAAAATATACACTATGTAACCCCTTATATAACCCCCTTCTAGGAATTCAAATTATGGATCATATTTTGCCCAGAAGTAGGGTTCAGGGTAGAGCGGTAAAGGTCTAGGGTGAAAGGATTTCAGACGGTACCGGGCTGCCAAACCCTTGCAACGGTTTAAGGCTGATGTTACAGGCTGTAACGTTGAAGGTTATGGGTTTAGGGTTCAGGGGATAGACCCTGAAGCTACTTCCACTCACAGCTCATACAGCTACAACGCTGGAACGATGTCTTCCTGCTGCCAAGTATTTCAACACAAGGAAAGGGCTATCCTGACATGCACTCTAAAGCCCGAATCCTTGGAATCTAAACCCTTCACCCAAATCCCTAGACTAAGACATCAGAGATCTGAGTGAGGACCTGATCGTCAGCGAGCACTCGAACCCTAAACCCTAAACCCTAAACCTTAAACCCTAAACCTAAGATTCAGGGTCCTCTTGCAAGCCCTCCATGCACTGCTCCCTGGCGTTTGGGCCATGGGGACTTGCTAAAGGAGATGAAGCAGGGGCTGCTCTAGGTTTCCACAGCTTCCTTTCCTGCACCCTAAACACTGAACCCTCAACCCTGCCCTAAACTCTAAACCTTAAACCCTCAACCGCAACCCTAAATCCCAAGCCCTGAAACCCTAACCTCCTACATGAAAGGGAAGTTTCCTCTTTTTTTTCAAGTCTTTCATCCCAAGCTCCAGCCTAAACCCTAATAAGCTGGTAGGTTAAGGGTTGGGGGTGGGGCGGTGTGGGTGGGTTTAGGGTTTAAGGTTTAGGGTTTATGCTTTAAGGTTTACGTAAGGTTTAAGGTTTAAGGTTTAGGGTGTAGGTTTCACCGTGGCACCTGGCACCCCTACTAAAACTTAACTTTTAGGTACCTGCGATAGGAATGTAGGGGTCCCAAAAAGTTAAGGCTCCAAGGTCCTAGCTCAGTACCAAGGATGGCTTAGGGATTTAGGGTTTAGGGTTCAGGGATCCATTTCCCTTATTCCCTACTCAGCACCAGGTCCACAGCCGTTGAACCCTCTGAAGGGGCCCTGGCCACCTCTCCCAAAATCTGGGCCTCCTCTGCTTGCACAAGCTGCCATGGTGGGATGGCGGAGCCCTAAACCCTGAACCCTAAACGGCCTTTCTTGGGGTTCTTTTTCACAGCAAGGACCTACTGTGGATGGAGGACATCTTCTATCCCTTCTGCCCCAAGGGTCACGTACAGTACTTGGGTTTAGGGTTTAGGGTTTAGGGCATAGCTTTGGAAAGAGGCAACCCCATCTCCCTCATGAAGCACCAAACTATAAAAACCCGGTCCCGAAGCCTCAAACCCTAAGACCTCCTGAAATCCAAACCCCCAAACCCTAAACCCCAAATCCAAAAAAGGCCAAAGTTGAAGCCCACCACCCTCAACCCTTTACCGCAAAAACAGAAAAAGCTCAAAAACCAAAGACTCCAGAATCTGCTGAACACTGCAGAACTGTCAAAGGCACGGTCCTTTTCGGGGTAGCCTGAACATCAAGGGCCATCCCCCATCTCTTTCTCGTGTATATATATATATATTTATGTGTGTATATGTGAGGTCATCTAAAGGATCTATGAAAGCACAGGTGAACTTATGGGTTGCTGCTGTGAATCTTTTAAGCCTGAAAACCCACATGCCAAAGCCTCAACCCTAAACCCTTAACGCTCCAACCCCGAATCGCTCAACCCTTAAACCTCCAACCCCTAAACCCAAAACCCTGAACCCCTTATTTTAAGCCCTAACCCTCAAAACTGCAGCCAAACGGCCGAGAAAAAACGGATATTCCGGGCTTCCCAGGAAGAAAATCGCGCCGAAGGCCAAGCAATAACTTGGATGCTGGGTTGAGGGTGTAGGGGTTTAGGGTTTACGTAAGGTCTATAGGGAGTATGGGTTTGGGTTTCAGAGTTTGGGGTTTTTAGAGTTTACCAAGGGGTTAGGCGTTTAGGGTTTCGGATAGAGCTCAGGGCAAAGGATTTCGGTGTTAAGGTTTAGAGCTTGTAAAGGGGGTTGGAGCTTGATAGGGCCTAGAGGTTGCGGTTTAAGGTTTAAAGGTTAAACTACTATATTGGGGAATCAAATTGAGAATCAGGCGGAAAATGACACAGAAACTAGGGCTACGTAGGGATTCTATGGGCATGTTTCGGGAATGGAAAGAACATGGAAAGCATTCTTGAATGTTTACGGGTAAGCTTTCAGGTTCAAGTGCAGGGTTTAGGATTTAGTGGTTGAGGATTTGGGGCTTAGGCATTGGGGTTGAGGATTTAGAGTCTAGGGCTTAGTTAGGGTTTAGAGTTTAGCGGCTCGGGGTGGGGGGTTAGGATTTAGAGTTACCCCGAGGCATTAAACCTGTTGTATCCTACAGCCCCTGTTAAGTTGCGTACTTCGCCCTAAACCCGCAAATACCTATATCATCCTAGTCTCAGTTTCAGCAATTTCGTTTTCATTTGAAGCTCAGAATCCTTAATCCCCAAACCCTGAATTCTTAAATGAGCTATACTCCAAACTCCCCAAAGGAGGGTTGCATAATGGAATAGATATAAGGGACTACTACAGGGGTTATTAGCGGGGCTACTAGGAGTTTAGACTGTAGCTCAAATGACATAATAGTTGTGATGTCATTTTCCATCATCTTCTTTCCCCCCACCTAAACCTAAACCCAAAACTTAATTCCTAAACCCTAAACCCTATAATTCTTTCCCGACACTTCATGCTCTGGAGGGACGCCTTTCGACAGCCTAAACCCTGGCGATGCGGACCCGCCGGACCGAAACTCGCGCTTTACAGTTCTGGGGTTCGGGTTTTGGGCTAGCCCTGGGTTTAGGGTTTGTTTAGGGTTTAGGGTTTGGGGTTTTAGGGTTTAGGGTTTAGGGTTTTGGGTTTTGGGTTTAGGGTTTTAGGGTTTAGGGTGCTAGGTTCCCCAGTAACCCTTGAATAAGGGCACCCTTTTCCTACTCTTCAATTTCAATAAGGAGATCCCAAAATAAAAAGGGAAAAAGGGAGAAAGGGTACTGCTGGTGTACCTAGTTTAGGAGGGTTTCAGGCTACGGGATCTCGGATTCCAAGCGCTTGGTTGCTCCCCCGCGATTGGGCATTCATTCCAGCCTATGTTTGCCAGGCAGTTAGGCTAGGGTTTACATTCTGGAGGCTTGCAGCGGGGTCCACATGTTTCCGAGATTACATAACTACCTGCTCATACCCCTTCATAAGCTGCTCTTTGAACCGTTGCTGAGAAGCATGACATTGACATGGGATTCCAAAAATTAGGGATCATTCGCGGTAGGGTTTAGGGTTCAGACGTGTTGTTCGGGTGTAGGGTCTAAGTTTCTGCCTGGGGTCTGCGATTTCGTGAGTAACCGCGAGTAATTGTAAACGCTATCGTGCGCACCCCTCGGCTGTCACAGTGCAGACCGCAGATACAAAAGCTCCTCGGAAGCACTCATACAATGCTCGTTTGACCAGCGCGAGACAGCTCTGCAATCTGTCCCGTGTCTGCATGTTTTGACCCTAAACACTAAACCGCGTTACTTCCAGATGCATCGCGTGTGCTCCCTTCACAACGGCCGCGGGCGGCCCATAGTGATCGCCAGCACTTTCGGCAAAAAGAAAATGGACACTACAGTGTATAATATAGTAATAACTCAGTTTGTGGAGCCGCTCTTCGCGACGGCGGGAACCCCATCGGGGCCGGTGGTGCCGGCCAAGACACCGGTGGCAACGCTGCCGTTGGGGGACACTGTTTCAGGCGGAGGCGCAGAAGCCATCATTCCCTAGCCCGGCAGGGTTTTAGGGCTTAGGGTTTACGGGTTTAGGATTTGTCTTTTTTATGGGACCATTTCTCCACTATCCAGGCATCCCAGCCGGCTCGGGGCCTGAATAGATGGAATCATGAAGAGTGTAATGGGGAAAAACGTAGAAATGGCATGACAAGTAAGCCAAAACGCGTATAAAACCTACTCTAACTTGTTGGCTGCCACCCTTAAAAACCTGAAGCCTTCACATCTTAGTCGAGGTGCAAGACGAAATACGCCAATGCAATGAAAGTCTTCGCGGCCGCAATCGACCGCGGCGCAAAGTTCCTGCAAGCAATGCATCAGACTTTTGAGCTTGGCCCATGTCAAAGCAGTTACGTACCTCATAATTCGGTAAAGGATTTTACAAAAACCCTATAGGATACCTTAGGGTTTAGGGTATGGAGATCTATGGTTTAGCGCTTTAGTTAAGGAGCTAGGGGCCCCAGATACAGTCGAAAAGGACTCCTTGAAGCTTCCCACACGCCTCCTTGTGCTCCTTTCCCTAAGGGTCCAAGTACCCAATAGGATTAGGTCCCTTTAAAGGGGTATATTGGGATATAGAGGGTTTGGGGTTTAGGGTTTAGGGTCCATGTACCCAATAATTAGGTCTTTGGGAGTTGGGTAAGAGTAATTGTAGTACAGGTTTTGGGGAAGTATATGCTGATTGGGTACTTGGACCCTTAGGGTTTTATGGCCTCCCCGACGCCCAACGGTCTCCTATCATGGGGCCCTTCGGGCTTTCGAACCATAGCATTTAGTATTGGGGCCCGCATGTGGAGCCCCTTAGGACTTTCTGAACCCTAGTAAACAGGATTAGTGGATAGGATTTTGGGTGTACGGTTTAGGGCTTTGGTTGGGTCATCATTTCTCCTTACAAGAAACTTACAGTAACTGTCCGTATTAAGGGGGCAATATAACTCTCATTACCTGTTGCGGTACTGTTATTGTAAGGAAGCATGACTTAAGAGTTTAAGGGAGTTCAGGGGTGTAGTAGGGGCTAGGCGTGAAATAGAAGGCAACGCTTGTTGCAGAGCATCTGCATGTGTTCTACGAAGGGTTGTCCAAATCCTGGTTTCTCTCGAGTACCCTACATGTTTGGGGCCGTTGAGAACTGAGGGACACAAAAAGGGCGCCAGAATTTCGACAACTGACCATCGCAGCAAGCAGGGAGCAGACAGCGTCTTTGCGCTTGGTTGTTGGGGGGTGTTCATGTGAGCTATAGTCTTAACTCCTAGCATCCCCCTTAACAACCCCTATTATGCTCCCCTATGTAACCCCCCTTCATGGAGTTTAGACTATAGCTCATGTTTGGAGGAGGTGATTTGCTTGCGCTTGGCTGCTCTTTGGGCCTAGGCTTCTGGCCACCCTGAAATAGCTTAGGGTTTAATCTTACATAGGTATAGCGTGCTACACTAATGTGAGGGCTGAAGGAACTAAGACTCTAATACTGGTATATAAACCTAAACCCTGGGTACTGCCCCCCCCCCAGTAACAGTCTACATTAGGGGTCCCATGAAGGCCTACATATAACCATATCATAAGTATTATCCAACTGTTGCTGAGGGGGGCAGTACCCAACCTACACCCCAAACTCTAAACTCTAAACTTCTAAGCCCTAAAACCTTTGAATGGGCCGAGAACCCCCAAGAATGACATCTACAAAGGAAGCCCTCGCTCATAGAGGTTCTGTCCTTAGTACCCTGAAGCCTACACTCTATTTGGGTTTAGGGCTGAGGCCTGGGGATCTACTGGAGAGATCGGCCGGCAGTTTACCCTCCCTGAAACTCAAATGAAATCCCATAAAGTACAGGGTTTAGGGCTTAGGATTCACCATTCATGGTGAATAGGTTTTCAAAATTATGGTGCTCTACACATTACAGTAGGGGCGAAAGGATGAAAATTTCGACATTAACCCATATACGCCACGTATGAAAAGACACTAGTCTACAAAGGGCCTCTTTCGGGTTTCAGGTGAGTTTGGGGGAGGGTAGGTGTCTTATCCAGCATTTGTTGAATGGCTGGTCTCTGTTGTTCGTACTTCCTAAACCCTCAACCCAAAGAGTTCCCAGCGACAGTCCCTACTTCATCAGCTTGTTCTGGCTACTCTAAACCCTAAACCCTAAACGCTTAAACCNTAAACCCCTAAACCCTTAAACCCCTAAACCCTGAACCCCTGAACCCTTAAACCCTTAAACCCTAAACCCTTAAACCCTAAACTTGATAAGATTGTGGAAGCTGAGATGAATCTCCCTTGGGGGCTTAATGCACCTTTCGGATGAAGGAAGCCCAGAGCAATACGACCCCCACTACCACTATGGGCTATTAGACCCTAAGGGTACCTTTATCTACCTTTAATAGGGTCCTAATAGGGAATTTTAGGGTCTAATAGCCCATAGTGGCATGGGTACCCCAAATCGGACCCATCTTCGGAAATCGCGAGATAATCCAAAGCCGGCATAGGGTTTAGGGTTTAGGGCCAAGGACTCCGGTAAGAGCAGGAAAGGAGAGATGAACAAACTTAGCGAAATCCTCATACGAGACGTTCTCGCAAGCCTTGCGACGGTAGCTACCCTGAGCCGACTACCATCAGCTGCCTACCTCAGTGAAACAGGAGAATGCCTAAACACGTAAGCCTCACTTAAAAGATCTGGCTTTTGAAATTCACGGTTTAGGGCTTAGGGTCTACTGGGCTTGAAGTATACTGAACACTGAGAATTGTTCTGACAATTACACAAACGAGATTCGTGGAGATTGTCTAGATTTCTGTTCCTAAGGGAGAAAGCCTCTTTGAATCACCTCGCCACCCTAAACCCTAAACCCTAAAGCAAGGCCTCGAGACGGATTTCTCAGAATATTTCCGACATGACCTCTAATCTGGGCCCTCACCACCCCCATGTACCCTTGATTTCCCTATAGCCCCTGCCATACATTCTACATACATGTACGTATGTGTATATATATATATGCATGAGTATATTTATAAATGTTTGTATGTATCCCTGGGGTCCGTACTCGAAAGTTCACGGGACTTAGTAAGTACTTGTAACGGGTATTAAGGTCTCTAAGCTGTAAGTATGGCTATGATCCAAGTAGGGGCACTACATTTCAAGAAGCCCTGCGCTCTAAACCCTGAACCCTAGACCCTAAACCCTCAAACCTTTTGAGAAACTCCCTGCTGCGCCTTGGAACCAAAAGTCTGTCGGTTCGCTTGAAGGCGAAGTAGAGGATGCCAACCTTACAGAGACCAAGTTTGGGGTTTAGGGTTTACAGGGACAAGTGGGGGGTTAGATTTTCATAGGGTCAATAGGGTTTATAACGTAAATAGGGACTACAAGGTTTATAGGGTCAACAGGGTTCATAGGGTTTAGCGTTTATAGGGTAAATAATGTGTATAAGGTTGTTGAGTTTAGAGCTTAGGGCTCAGGGAAACTGAAAAAGAAAAACGGCAAACTACCATCTAAGGTGCCGAGTTTAGGCTTTAGGGTACATAGGGTATTTATTATTTATATATATATATATACATATATCGTTTTGCTAAACCCTAAACCCTAAACTCTAAACCCTTCATCCCCAACCTTCACCTCAAACCCTCACCCCTAACTTTAAGCCTTACACCTCAAACCCCAAACCCTAAACCCTAAACCCTAAACCCCAAACCCTAACCCTAAACTCTAAAGCGCACCGTAAACCCCCAACCCTAGGGGCCCATGGCTGGTTTAGGGTTCATTTGAAAGGCTCTATTAAGACACCGGTTTAGGGTTTCGGGTTTAGGGTTTAGGACAATTGCGACCCCTGTAGCTTCTGGCGTGTAATATGGGGGCCATCTAGGATTTAGGGTTAGGGAAACCCTAAGCCCTAAACCCCAAACCCTAAAAAACCTGAGCCCTTGAGGCGTAGGGTCTAAGGCATGGCATAGAAAATGGAAGCTATTTGTACGAAGTAGGTTGTAAGTACAGCGGACCTTTTTTAACCAAAACAAATGCCAGTGACACCGTATAAGAA
This sequence comes from Symbiodinium pilosum, assembly GCA_905231905.1. NCBI lineage: Eukaryota > Dinophyceae > Suessiales > Symbiodiniaceae > Symbiodinium > Symbiodinium pilosum. The sequence continues at coordinate 15,935 of CAJNIZ010044790.1, forward strand.
TTCAGTTTCCATGTAATTCTCTGTTTTTCCATTTGATTCTCAATTACTGGGGGGTCACGGGTCACATCCCTAAATTCTAAACCTGAAATTTATGCCCTAAAAACCCTAAACCCTAAATCCTAAACTCTAAAAATCCTAAAACCTTGTTTCCATTGTCATGTCCATCCCCCTATATAACCCCTGGATATGGGATCCTGGAGCTTACACCTTAAACCCCAAAGCCTAGACCCTAGACCCTAAACCCTAGACCCCAAAGCCTAAACCCTATACCCTAAGTCCTGAACCCTAAACCCTTGACAGTGGATCCCAAGGACTTCCAGTAGCTTTGGGTAGCTGCCACTTACGCAGTTGCAGGACGTTGGAGCGGCTCCTCATTTGGGTAGCCGGGAAAAGGGGTTTAGGTTTAGGGTTTAGTGAAGGTTAAGGCTTTAGGGTTTAAGGTCCCCACCTTATTCGAAAATAAACAAGGTGCACAAAAAGAGCGGTTCGCTGTTAATCCGGAATGCCCCAAGTGACTGTGGAGCATTGCCACGAGGCTGTGAACTCACACAAGCCGGAGGCTGGAAAATGCTGCAGATTGAAGATTTTGCGTCAGACAGGATGACTGTAAAAAACCGTGCTTTGGCCTGGATCTGCCTCGTGCCATGCAGACGATGTTGAAGACCACGGTCGTCGTTTTTTCGTTATCCGCAAGAGTAAGATCTAGCTTAAAATGATTCAGACCCGCCAGCCTCCGCAGCATGGAAAAGCGTGACGTCTAGGGGGTTGGGGTTTAAGGTTGCTTCTTTGGCTTTACGGTAAAGTGCTTCAAAAATCATGCCTAGTCATGAACCGGTGGGTAACACGGAGAGCCGCGATACAACCGATTTCCTCTACATTCACCCTGATAGTTTGGGAAGTTCAGCTGTTCTGTAAGGTCCTGTAACCCGAACTACCTACAGCTCATTAGTAACTACCCGCTAAGTGGGTTGCAGCAGCCCAGGGAGCACAGCTTCTAGAATTCAAGAAGCTTACCGCCTAAGCCTGAATCCCTACGTCTCGTCCCTCAATCTTGAAAAATGTTTAGGGAATATGTACCCTGTTTGGGGAATATGCAGCCGTGCAGCAGTGATCATTGTCACAACACAGCCATCCGGAACAAGGTCCAGCAAAGGCACATTCCTGTTGCAGAGTCATGATCAAAGTGACTAGCATTGTTGAGCTTAGGGTTTCAAAATGCGTTATAAAGGTTACCGACTTGTTATTGTAGGCTGTATCCACACAATCTTAATTGAAATATGCTGGCCCCTGCACGAAGAAGCTTCTGGCTTCGGGACTACAGATTTCCCGTAAAGATCCAAATTGTCCAAGGTAGCCTGAAATACGTGATATTTATAGACCTGGATCCGCATATGTTCAACCGTACACACTACGCCTGACGGTCACATCCCTAGACGTAGGTCCCTAGGGCCTGGGGGTCGGATTTAACTGCCGACGGATGAGTCTTCCCACATGTCAGGATGGCCAGGGAGAGTCCTAGCATTTTTGGGTAGATGACGTGGGAGTTTAGGGTTTCAGGGCAATGTGGGACCCGCTATTGCCTTGAGGTCCCTGATAATGTGTTTTGGGGGCCGGCGTATTCAGGATCAGGGGTAAGGATGGGACGTCCGCGTTAATGTGTTCTGATTTTGGGGCCCTAAAACCTAGTTGCTGAGTTCCCTGGCCCCAAAAAGGTTAACCCTTGTAGTATAACAGGACTATATGTACCCCAAAAGGCTAACTAGGGTTTATGGCTGTGAAGGGTCTAGTTGAGTAATGTTTGTTTTGGTGGTTGAACCTAGTAAGAAAACATTCCTTACATAAGATACTATACCCCAAAAGGAGGAGATAATCTTACTCTATATTGGGTACCATAGTATCCCCAAATCCCTAAACCCTAAACCCTAAACCAGGGCTAGGCAGGGGGCTGGGGAATGAACCTGTAAACGTATTCAAACTCCCTCTAGCCGGTTTTCTGTAGCCCTAAGGGTCCAAGTACCCAATAATCATATACTTGCCCAAAACCTGTATTATAATTACTATTAACCAAAAACGTAATTATTGGGTACTTGGACCCTCTGGGTAGGTAAACCCAAACCTGAC
>CAJNIZ010044790.1:21211-32733 GCA_905231905.1 Symbiodinium pilosum
AACTAAAGTATACACCTAAAATGGTCATTCTTTTACTGCGCAGGCCATAGAAAACCAGCAAAACGTAGGCTCCTGGGGGGGGGGGGTAGTATATATATGTATACATATAAGGGTAACATATTTGATGAAAAGGGGACCACAGGGAGGCTTCAGGGACTATCTTTGGGAAACTCCCATATTAGCAAAGCTGCGATTCTATAAGGGATTGCATACGAGCTATAGACTAAGCTCCTGGTATCCCCATGAATAACCCCTTCCGTATAATTCCCTATATAAGCCCCCCTTAACGAGTCTCCAAAATCCTCCCAGGGGCCCAGGGGTCTCTAAAAAAACTCGTTGTACGTGGGTACTTGTCATGATTCTTTCTGTCGAGAGGGGTTTAGGGTTTAGGATTTATAGGGTTTAGGCTTTAGGGTGTAGGGCTACATTACCTATGTCCTTAACCCTAAACTCTGCACGCTCAAAACAGGGTTCTGAAGTTCAGCGCTTTGGAAGGTTGCGTCGCACCTCGGGTCGAGAGCTCCATACCGCTCGTCTTTGCAAACAACATCACCGAACTGTTTCCTCAAAGTCTTCGTCGTAACTTGCCCTGAACGCTACTTCGACCGTAAAGCCCATATCCCTAAGCCCTAATCCCTACACCCTAAACCCTAGCGAGCTTCTTCATGCTGGTGGCGCACTCCCTGGAATTTTTTTGGCTCAGCCAAGCGTCACCTCACTTACCTTTGGTTAGCTGGAATGGAAGGAATGTGGAAGAAAAAGGAAACTACTATGATGGATTCAAGGCTTAGGGTTTAGGATTTAGGGCTTAAGGTTTGGAAGGAATGGAAAAGAACATGGAAACTACCATTTGGGGTTTAGGGTTTGGAAGTAGTGCAAAAGAAAATGGAAACTATTATCATGGGTTATTGAGGGACTTCTATAAGGCTCCATTCCTTCATTGCTGGCTAACCAAAGGTAAGCTCTGAGCTTCCCAGCGTGGTTTAGGGTTTAGGAATTAGGGTTCAGAGATTAGGGTGGAAGAATGGTGGTTTAAGTCTTCGAGTTTAGGGCTTAGGGTTTAGGGTATAAGAATCAGGGTGTAGGGTTTACAGAGTTTAGGAAGTAGCGTTCAGAGATTAGGGCTTCGGAGCCCTAAGGTTTAGTTTTTAGGATATCTTTTTAGGATATCCCGTTGCCACGTTGCCCTGGCTGCCGGGACTCTCAAGCGAGTTTCCATCATGTGAGCTGTAATCTAGACTCCTTAAAGGGAGGTTATACAGGGGATTAAATTCGGGAGTACTAAAGGGGGATACCAGGGGTTTGGACTATAACTCACGTGGAGAGGAGGTTGCTTTTCAACACGGTTGGGGCGTTTGAGGGTTTCAGATTTACTGAAGACTTAGCAGCAGTGTCCCTAAGCACGTAGGAAGCCATGGCTGCCACATGCGGTATGTCCCACGCCACTGTTCCCGTGGCAGAGGGTCCAGTTTACTTTTTTTGATACAGGTTTGGGGCTTAGGCTTTAGGTGTCATCTGCTATCTAGGCCTGAATACAAAGAATAGCTATAAGGGCACCATTCACAAGAGTCGAAGGGCAATATTGATGCTGGATTCTGCCATGAGGTCCAGAGTCCATGTTACTTTCAGAAAACGCCGTCATGGAAAGCGGGAGTTGAACAAGGCTTCCAGATTTTCTCGTCAGGTACCCGAAGAGGTGCTGCACCCTCCAAAACAGGGTCGAGGGTGTCCAGGTTCGTGGCCCCAGCGCCGATGCAAGGGGCACATGCCAGTACAAACAACGCGTTGTTGTGGTTGGCTGCTGCAGGCCAGGTACGGCTCTTGTGGTACTTGTCGTGCCATGGCCACCGTCCCTCTTCCGGGGCATGTCCAGCATCGTCCCAATTCATTGGGCGAAGACGGCCTGACGTCAGCGAATCTCGTTGAAAGCCAAGCGCCATCGAAATGCCAAATGTGGGAACACCTCGAAAATCCCATTGTGAATTGTGGCAGGCTGCGGCCCTTTCATTCTCGGTGAGTGGGGGCACTAGGGGCCGGGGATTCCTAAACTCTCAGCCCTAAACCTTAAAACCTTACGCCCTAAACCCTGAAACCGTAAGCCCGAAACCCTTAAACCTGAAGCCCTAAACCCTCAAACCTTAAGCCCTAAACCCTATACCCTTCCATCCTATCATCCGAGTCCATGGCTTGTGCTCTGGCGGGTGGCCAGGCGTGAAGATGTTACAGGTGGCCACCTGCTGCTCCATTGGGATGGCCCTAAACCCTCAACCCTTAAGGGTTTAGGGTTTATAGGGTTTAGGGTTCAGGATTTAGGGTTTAGGGTTTAGGGTTTAGGGTTCAGGGTTTAGAGTTCAGGGTTTAAGGTTTAGGCCTGTAGCAACTCACCCCCTAAACCCTAAACCCTGCGACCAGGCCTGTAGAGCTTGTGCGAAGATTCCATTATCATAGGGTTCCACCCTGTAGCAAAGGCGGGAGTATACAGCGGGTGGTTGGGGAACGTATAAGTTTAAAGCCCTCAGCCCTAAAACATCTCACGCCTTGGCCTTCCGGGTTCAGGCTTACGGTTTGGGGCTGCAGGTTGGATGTTCCAAGTTCTACATTTGGGGTATAGGGCTTAGGGTGTAGGGAGCTCATAATCACAGGGTTTTGGTAACGAAAACCCCTGCCCAAATTGGAAACTTGAAGCTATAGCTTTAGGTTTGGAAGGTTGGGGTTACCAAGCTCCTCTCGTTAGGCCAGGCTCAGTGCTTCAGGCTTCGAAGTGGTGGCTTAAGGCTACGGATTTGGGGTTTAGGGTTTAGGGATTTGGGTGTAGGGTTTAGAGTCTAGGGCTTGAGGCTTAGGGATTAAGGTTTAGGCTATAGGTTGGGTCCTGCCCCCACCCAATAACAATCTATAATAGAGGCCATGCTTAAGGGTGTATATAACTATAGTATAGTTATTTTCTGTCTGTTAGTGAGCGGGGCAGTGCCCAGGATATAGGGCCTGTAGGGCTTAGGGTCGAGAGGAAAGGTTTGGGGGTTAAGCTTTCATACTGGACGGTCAAGCCAAATGGAAAAGCAAACGGAAGACAAACTGAAACTGGGGTTGTACAGGGGGTACATTGAGATTTGAAGGACTTACAATAAGCTACCATCAGAAGGGAGCCATACCAATCACCATATTTCCACAACGCGGTGACTTGATTTTCACTTCCTCAGTATACTTGCTTTGCTAGGCGGGACGGGAGGGGTGCAATGCCAACGTAGCCACTGTAAAAGGAGCCTGAAACGGTAACGACTGCTTAACCCTCAACCCTACACGGGGGTTCCCAAAATTGGGGGTACCCTTTTGGGGGTTCACATTATAAGGACTGTGGTATTTGGGGGTCTATATTGGGTTGCCCCTATTTACGGAAACTACCGAACCTTAACAAGGCCCTGTATGGGTTCCAGAATGGGTTGGGGGATGGCAAACCTCAAGCCTCAGAGCCCTAAAAGCCTGAACCCTGATGTAGACGCCTGATTAATAACCCCCTCCTTCTAAGAGCCTTAATATTAGGATCCCTATTATCATCCCTATTCAGGGAGGGGGTTTATCAATCAGGGCGCTACATTATGCCCAAAACCTCAAAGTTAGCCGGTTTAGCGTTCAAGCTTTACGGCTTAAGGTTCCTAAGCCCATTTACCCTAAAAGATCAGTGAAGCATACCTGTCAAGCCCCAACACTTGTTAGTATATGTCTCATCTTTACACGCAAATATGCCGTAAGCTTTAGGGTTTAGGCTTCAGGGTTTAGGGTTTAGGGTCTCCAGGTTAAAACGCAACCGCCCAAAGAAGCCCATAAGCACGACTGGAGCCCCAACCCTAAACCCAAAACCCTGACCCTGAATTTTGAGCCCTCGACACTAAACCCCCAACGCCGAACTTTGAATCCCGAAATCTTATACCCTAGACAACCCCATTACAAACCCTGATTTAATGAACATGGGCTCCATACTAGGGACTATGTTAGAGACTATACGAAACCACAAGAAGGACACCTTTGTCCACTGTTAAGGGTTTCTGAATAAGGTTAAGATTGACAGTGGTTCAAATTCCCTAAAACCAAACCTAAACCCTAAACCCTAATCCCCTAAAACCCTAAACTCAAAATCCTGTGCTAGCCTGGCCGTACTTGGCTGGGAAAATCCTGCAGCCGCAGCTGTACATCACGCCACAGGCAGGCGTAAAGAAGAGGTAGAACCTCGGGGTGTTTGGGGTTTAGGGGGTTTACCGGATTTAGGTTGTTTGGGGTTTAGGGTGCTTAAGGTCTGAGGTTTTTGCGTCTAGGGTAACCTTAAGTCGCTCTAAGGTGCTATAGGGATACCTAGGGCTCAACAAGGGTTATAGGGATACATGAGATATAGTCTAGACTCCTAGTATCCCCCTTAATGACTCCTACAATGCTCTCCTATATAAGCCCTTGGCCCTCATATAACCCCGTTTGAGGAGTTTAGACTATGGCTCATATGGGTTCTAGGACCATTGACAATCAGCAGGGCATCTGTTAAAAACGGGAAATAGATTACGGTTTCGGATTTGGGGGATTGGTGCCCGGGGATCCAACGTCTACAAATGATGCCGACTCTGGGCCCCGACCCCAGTAGCTACCTAGGGCTCTTTGGATCCCTGAAATAGGGGTTTGGGCTGAATTAAGTTTTGAGCCTAAACCCGAAGCCCTAAACCCAAACCCTTTCGGGTTTGAGATTTGGGATGTAGGGCTCACAGCCTTGCTGTTTAAGATTGTCCTTCTTCTTGGCCATGAGCATGAGGGTCCGCGCACACACACACACACACTCAGTCCATCATGGCATGCCCTGACCGAGACTGAACATCCAACAGCAAGGTCTCTGCTTTGGAAGGCCCTGTCCGGTGGTGTCCAAATCTTCTGCCCATCTCCCTCGGCCAAGATTATGGGATCCTTAAAAGGGGTTCCTTATAATCAAGCCTTTTTAAGACCTCCCTAAGGCCTCCCAAGGCTCCCTAAGGTCCCAAAACATCTCCCATTATGGGGCCCCCTGAGGGCTTCCATAACAAGAGTTTGGCATAGCCATCATTGTTCTTGGATGTTGTCAGCTGGGTGGCAAAGATGGCTGTCCTGATCCTTGGGAAAGCCTAAACCCTACGCTGCGCGCCAAACATGGTTCCAAATGTGGCCAAAAACTTTATCAATGGCATGCCTTAGCTTCCTCCATATCTGGAAATGTAGTGGCCATAACATGGACATCTGGTAAATCATATAGATTTCCCTGCAATGGTAACTTGATATTTTGTAGTTGCCATAAATAGCGGGACCCCAACATTGACCCCAAAGATGTGGACCCCCTAAACGGACCCAAAAGATCCCACATTTTTTGAAAACCCCTGGTTCGGGATGTAGGGTTCGGGGCGTGGGCGTAGGGTTTGGGGCTTGGGGTTTAGGGTGCTAGGGTTTGGGGATCGGGTCTTGGGCCTCTTGAGTGTAGAGTTTTGCCAAAACTTTGTGATTTGAGGTGGTGAGCTGAGGGTTAGGCCCTAAATCCTAAACGTCCTAAACCCTACTTGGAGGGTCAGGGGGACTTGGCAAGTAGGTTCATAATGGGCATAAGTAGGGTTACTATATGGGTTATAGGGGATCTTTATACATCAGCCTACTTACTAAGTCCCCCTAACCCTCCAAGTAAACCTGAACCTCGTGTACACTTTCGTGGGCTCTGAATTCGTTGCATGGCATTTACGGCTCCGGGAAGGGGCAGAACCTAGGTGTAAATGTCATCAGACCCTAAACCCTAACCTAAACCCTGAACTTTCAACCCTGAACCCTGAAACCTAAACCCCAAACCGAGCTCTCGTAGTGTCGTAGTGTCATCCCAGCAACAAAAGCCCCGAACCCTAAACCCTGAACTTTGAACCCGGAACCTTATATATCCCTATACATTCCGATGTATCCCTACACATTCCGATCTATCGGTATTGCAGGCCCTAAATCCCCACAGTAGAATCTCAGGGTCAAAGGGAATGTGGAGATCAGTCGACTCTTTTGTCTAGGGCCTTGGGTTTAGGGTTTGGGCGTTTAGTCTTGGGGGTTTCGCAGTCGTCGGAAAAACTTGAACCTGCACACAACCAAAACGTCTGTAGCATCATCTACGCATGTAAGTGCTTCTGTGGATGGATGAAATCTTGCATCTTGCACGACCTTCGAAATTTGAACAGTGTTGCTACCCCAAATGGTGCAAGATGTTGTCCATCAACTGTATGCAAGGGGGCCCTTTCCATTGAAAACGCGGATGAACCCCTTCATGCTAACAGTAAAAACTTCTCCTCTAATGGTACATATTCCCTACATCATGATCTCCTCAAGGGCAAGAATGAAAGCAGAACATGAGGTTTAGGGTATGCAGGAATTTAGGGTTCAGGGTTTACCCTGAACTCTCAGCCCTGACAATATGACGAGCTCCTGCAACCTTAAACCCTAAACCGTATCAGGGTTTGCGACAGCCTTGACAATGACATCACCTGCATGCATCGAAAATTCTCAAGAACACCCCTAGGCCCTAGACCCTACAAAAACAGAAGCAAAAAAGTGCTTTGTACTCTAAACCCCAAACCCTGCAAGCAAATCTGGAATCGCAAGTAGACCCCTGTGAGAGGCCAGCTGTATGAACACTTTCAACTTTTGTTTAAGGTTTAGGGTTCCTCCAAACCCTCCTTAAACCGACCCGCGCAACTGCCTGAGGATCGCACATCACAAAGATGGAGAGCCATGGCACCACTTTGATGCCACTCCTCGGGGCACACAGCAACGGCAAAAAGCGGGAAAACAAAATTTGGATGCTTCCGCTACAATTCCCTCTTCCTACTGCTGCCACTTCAACCCTGCATGACCTCCACCGGGGTCATGCAGGACTGTGACTATCAACCCTATAGCCCCTACATGATCCCAGTTTCCAGGAAATTGTTCGTCTTCTTGGCCCTAAACACATATCTCCCCGTTTCCGTTTTAATAGCAAACCAATAGCAAAGAGACTTGTTGGGCTTCTTCGGCAGTTTTCAAGGTCAAACACTGCTTGTTGTGCCGCTGATGCCTTCATTGCGGTTTAGGACCCTTACCACCCACCCCAAACCCCAAACCCTAGTTGGCTTTGATCTCCCCCCAAAAAAAACAAGAGGCAGCCCAAGGGAGTAGCATAAGGAAGGGAGGTAGGGGAACCCATGAAACCTAACTCTAAACCCTAAACCCTAAACTCTAGGGTTCAGGGTCCAGGGCTTAGGGTTGAAAACCCCAAACCTGCATCCCTCCTCTCTAGAACGTTTCATGGTCGTCTTCAACGAACTCCTTCCCAGACCCCCTCAAGGATCCAAAAAATGGAACCTCCGAATATGAAGCCATGACTGCATTGGGGAAACCAGGGGATCATTAAGGGGGTTCCATTTTTTGGATCCTTAGGGGGTCTGGGTAGGGGTTATGTGGGAACGATAAGAAGTTAATCGTAGGATGATTAGGATAATTGAAAAGAAAATGGAAACTAACGTATTATATAGAGTTTTAGGGTATTGGGGGTTGAGTAACTAGAACAGTGGAGAATCAAATGGAAAAGCACAAATAGTAAAATGAAAGCTGCTTTGGTATAAAGACTTGACTTGAACCCGGGAATGTAGGGGCCTAGAAGATCGTAAATACGATCTACTGCTGTGTTGAAGGGTGACAAGTCCAGTACCCTAGACCCTCAACCCCTAAACCCTAAACCCCTAAACCCTAACCCCTAAACCCTAAACCCTAAACCCTAGAAGGTTTCTCCAGCTTCAATGTTTCAACCCAAGTCCCGAAAGCTCAAATCCAGCAACTCCACTCGCTTGCCTAGAGCAATATCGGGGTTTCCCAAAATTGGGGGGTGTTATTTTTGGAGGTCCCTAGAATAAGGATAATAGTATTTGAGGGTCTCTATGGGGGTCCCCCTATTTAGGGAAACAACTATATCTCATCTTTCACGAGATACATTCGACATGTCTTGGCATGTCATTCCTCCTGTGAGCTTGCCTATTCTGGCCCGATAGTGCGCTAGGTATGCGAGAAGTAGCGCGCTAAAATGCTGTAGTTGATAGAATCCGCACGACAGGGTCTGCAATTACTGACCCCTAGTTTAAAGAAATCTCAATACCCCGAAACAACATGGCGAAGCTTTACTCTTCGGTGTTCGTTGTCAATGTAAAGAAAAAATCAAGCAAACAAGACTTCAGGACCCTAGTACGCAGGGGTCCTCTGTCATGTAGCATTCTAATGTGGCTTTTCTTTCTTCACGGATCCTACACCCTAAGCCCTAAACCCTTAAACCCTAAACCCTTAAACCCGTAACCCCTACACCCTAAACCCCTAACCCCTAAACCCTAAACCCTGCAATCCTAGCATTCCCGGAACCTCGGCTCAACATGCAAAGCTTTCAAACCGCGTTAGTAACTGAAAGCTTGACCTTCAGAGAATTACCCTAAGGGTCCAAGGACCCAAATAATAGGGTTTTAGGGCCCAACTACTATAATATTAATGGTATTTGGGAAACCCCTATTATTTAGGTCCTTGGAGCCTTAGGGTTACAAATCGGGCAGCGCAACAAAAACTGCATCTAAAGCTCTGCCTGGAGTCCTGGGTGTTATTATGGGCTTAGGGCTATGTTTTACATAGTTTTGGGGCTTAGGTAAGCCCTAAGATATAAGCCAAGTCAGACTGAATCGTAAACTTCAATCGCGCTCCTAGCCTGCAGTAGGTGAAGCATTGAACTACTGAATGCGCCTCAGAGCAGAAAACATACTACGGAAGTCTAAACCCTAAACCCTAAACCCTAAATCCTAAACCCTACACCCTAAATCCTACCCATGACCTTTATACAGCTATAGGAGAACATCCCCACACGCGATTCCAATTCTTCAGGCTCCTACCTTTGAATCCCTTAAACCCTTTATATGAACCTAGCCTATTTCATTTTCCATTTCTTCTGCGCTTGTCTTCAACACTCATCTAGGCCCCTACACCTTTAGACAAACGCTTTGATTTCGATGTGTAGGGGTGTGTGTTTAGTATTGAATGAGGTGAGTACTACTCGGTTGAGCCTAGCAGCTGACATTTTCCCACTCCAACAGCTCCATGGGAATATCAGCAGTTCGCAACTATACAGCTTAGGGCATAGGATTTAAGATTTAGGATTTAGGCTGTAGGACCAAGGTTTAGGATATATATATATATATACACGTATATATATATATATATGGTTTTAGGATTTGGTTTTTCGGTGGAACGCCTACTAGAATCACAACTCTCTCTTGCCCATTTTGCGTCATGAAGCAGGAACTGTTTTTCAGGACCCCAAAATTGCAGGCCTTTCTCGCAGAAGGCTTGTTACATGCTTTCTACTACTTGTGTGTATTTATGAAATCTGTTTTTGCTAAATCCTTACAAACATGAGCTGCACCGCATCTTGCAAAGATAGGGCATGGACGTGAGAAAACTGTTCCACAAGGATTTGAACAGGCAAAATCCCCTCCGTAAGATTAAACCCCCCCCCCCCCGTAACGTTAAACATTACCAACGTATCATAACCCTAGGGGTCCAAGGACCCGAATAAAAGAGTTTAGGGCCCCAAAACCATTAACATTATGGCATTTGGGCTCTAAAGCCCTACCATTTGGGTCCTTGGACCCTTAGGGTAATGTACCATGCTAGGAATATTAAAGGTTAGCGCAGCGGGGTGTGTGAATATCGGCGGAAGGGAGTGAGGAACGCATATCCCGGCCACATAAAAGCCGGCATGTCGCGCGCGCATACCGAGCTGAAAGCGAAGTGTTGCATGCCACAATGATGCTGAAGCATGAGTTTTAGGATTTAGGATTTAGGGTTTGGGATAGCAAACAAGAGAAGAAGGAATCACAACGCCATAGACAGTAAAGATGAAAATAGCAGAACATTCGAAAAGAGAAAACGACGGCAAACAAAATAACGCTGTGTGGGCCTTTTCAGTCGAATCGCCAGGGTGTGATCTTCTATAACTATATATGTATCTATATATATATATGTGTATATATATATATGCATGGTCTATTCTGCTAAAGCTAGATGTGGTACATGTCATCCATGGCTGCAAAACGGACACCAAATAGATACGCTCACCGACATTCCTAATTGAGTATACACTCATTCAAAGCCATAGCAACAAATCCTACCTCACATAGGGATGATAAGGGAAGAACATGGGGCCCGGTTGAAAATGAAGGGGCCCCAAATTCATTTATTCCCTAAACCCGTAGCCCAATCCCTATTCTAGGGGCTCCCAAAAGTGGCACCTCTTTTCTGGAAGTCCCCATGTCGGTTAGACAGGAGGCTACATTTGAGGCCCATTTGAGGTACCCTTGACTCTAATTATCTAAGGAGCCTAGCGCTTATTTGGCGGAGGGGGCGTAAGCGGGGGCGTGGAAATTCGAGGTCTGTTGTACTTGTCACCTACTTTAGTAACTGTAGTTATACCCCAGTTGTATCTAGGGTAGCTGTAGTTATGGGACTTCTCATTAGATTATAACTACACTTACTAAGTAGGTTACAAGTACAAGGGACCTCCATTACTTAAGATGAACCTCCATAAAGCCTTACATAAATGCAGTTTCCGTGTTATTTGCCACTTGCGTTTCAATTTGAAAGGCCTAGGATCCAATATTTCGACATTCATGACTTAGGCTTCTACAACTGCTGGCAGCACCCTAGCCTCGGAGCTGTGAGATAGGTTTGGCGTGTATGGCTTGGGATTTAGAGTTTAGGGTTTTGGAGTTTAGGGTTTTAGATTTGAGTGTCTGAACCTTTTTAGGGCTTAGGGTGTGAAATGCTTAAGTACGGGGACAAAGCCTGCATGTTTGAGGACCTAGGGCTTGGCCTATGGCTCATTTACAGTTCCTGTTTGGGTGGCATTTTAGGTCAATCCCCCCTTGTAGTAATGGCTCCTTAACATGGAATTAATAGGGCTTTAATATACCTACAACAGTCCCTTGTGGTACCCATTACTGGGTGGGGGACTAACCCAACTTCATGTCCCTTACGAGAACTCCCGTAGTGCACTTCTGAAAGCATTAAACCCCAAAACCCCGAGCCGGAAGCCCTTGGGCCTGTCCCTCAGGTCTACTGCACACACAATCACGGCGAGGAGTTTTTAGACCCATGAGGAGCAAGGATTAGGTCGTAGGGCCTACGTAGGGTTCAGGGCTTCCCCAGAACGTTGGTGCCGTCCGGGATCTTACTACATCTTTGAGGAAAATTAGGGCGTGCACCCTAAGCCGTAAACCCTAAACCCTAATGAAGTCTGGGTCTATGTCAGGGTCCCACAACAAGAGGCACAGAAGCTACAGTCAATTTCCTACATAATTTACTAGACATGGGTTCCTCATTAGGGAACTATACTAGGGACTATACTAAACTACAAGAGGGACCCCCTCTGAATGGTCCTTTGGTAACCCGAAACCCTAAACACCTAAACCCTAAACCCCGAAACC
>CAJNIZ010044791.1:9206-48099 GCA_905231905.1 Symbiodinium pilosum
ATAATATACCAACAGAAAAAAGGGTACCCTTATTGTAATATGGTTACTGGGCTGCCAAGGAATATTTTCAAGGTTTGACTCAGCAGTTCCCTACAAAGTCCATAGAACCTTCCCAAGTTCGTAGGCAGATCGCTCCTCTCATTTTTGGTCTTGCTACAAATCCCTTTGGTTTCCATGGAACAGCCCCAGCATTCGTCTCGGGTTGCTGCGCATTCTCTTGTGCCATGCAATTCGCAGAAGGGCCTTCCTTTGCCCCACAATCCGTTACCCCGCTGTGATTTGCTTCCAAGCATGCGCCAGCAGCCAGTGAACCACAGCAAGCCGTACTCAGGGCCAGCTTGAATGGTAAGCAGCCTGATCACAACAGCATTCAACGGCCAACCGCAACCAAGCCGTACTCGATCGCGGATGCTTGCGCAAACATCATCTAGAGCCCCGTGGCCTCAATCCTCCTGGAGGTGAACGGCCATGCGGGCTAGCTGCGCTGACGCCGCTGCTTCCTCTGGCCTAAGTTTCCTACCATACGCTCTTCTGATGGTAGTTGACGGTAGCTTGTCTCGGTGATTCTTAAGTTGCCATTTCCACGGACTACTTTGCTTGAGGACGCTTTGTTAATGCGACCTGCAGGCTTGCACGCCGCATTCATGTCGTATGCAGCTGAAAACATGTTTCCAACTCTCGCAGTCTTGCTGCCTTCTGGTGTCTGTAGAATTCCCACCGGCCACATCGGGTTGCGCCGGCCTGATGACACTCACTTTCCAGAAAAACGGTAGCCTCTTCAAGTTTTGGGGGTGAGAGCCATTCAAAAACGTGTCCTCTTCTGAAATGCCGCCTGGGTTCTGATGGCTTTGAAAAAGGCTTAAAGGGAATAGTCTTAATTCTTGAGGACACCAGAACATGCAGAAGGATGCCAGGCCGGGCGGCGACTTGTGCTATGCGTAATGTGGGCGTTTAGAAGAAGCCTCCTCCGCCTAGCCGCCAGGTATGCAGCTACCAAAATCCGCCGACCCCCAAACTTAACGACCATATTTAGCGTGAATCAGAAACACTGGGTATGTACATGGCAGGCTTGGGCGGCCATTCCGCGATATAGGCTTGTAACAAAATCTCGTGACTTGCGACACGCACCTTTGCAACCAGCCTTTTTTGTGAGGCATGCCCGAACCAAGCACTTGCGACAAAGGTATGTGACAACAGGCCTCAAAAAACGGGCACGTAACAAGTGGTGTTGGGGGGCCGACAGAAGGGTTTTTTGATCCACAGCCATGTGGATTAGCTTTCACATACGCCTGAAATTGTTTCAGCGGGCGCCACCAGACATTGTAGAGAGTCTCTTCATCAGCAGTACTACGACATGAGCACTCAGCCCGCATTTTGCCAGGTAGTGTTGGCCTGAGTGCAGCCTTCCGATGCCCACCATTTCCAGCCTTCCGTGGCGACACACGCCTGGTGGACAGCTTTCGGTGCCCGTGCTTCCAGCTGTCGAGGAGCTCCCCATGTGGAGCTCACAGATACCTCTCGTATTGGGGAGGACTGCGCAAGGTGCCTCTAAGAATCGTCGCCGGACGCAATGTCTGCTATTGTGTGGGTGTAGCCTTGGCTCCATGCAACGGCATGCAGGCTTCACATCTGTGGGCCCAAAGCCTGAACTAAGAGAGCTTAGAGCACAGAGCTGGTTTCGTGCTATTGCTGGAGACAGCCATGTTGCACAACCAGGAAGTGGCACTTTCTGAGCATCAGTGAGGCCGCTAGCTTGCAAAATTAGGATCCCATTCCTGTGCCACAACGTACCTGAAACCGGGGTTTTACTACTAGTGCTTGACCCAAAACACGACCCACGATCTGCCATATCATATTGTGCGAGAGCCATCTTGCGGCTCGATGCCTCAGAACCTTGCAGCTCAACACCGTGGAAGGCATGAGCCAACGGAAGCCTGTGCCCTTCCCAACGGGCAGCTCTCAAATTAGATGTCAAAGTTAGATGTTGTATTTAAAAGGGCCCCTCATGTTGAGAAAAGCACATGAGGCCACAGCCACAATGTAGTCACGGGACCGAGCTGATAGCTAAACATCAGAGAGCCAGAGCGCTTGCTTCAGCTCCACAAATATTTCTCGCCGATTCACCGCTTTGTTTGTATGCTGCGGCCGTCCCACGGGGGACATGCCAGCCTGGCGCTTCCATGTATTTGACCCTTGCCTCAACTTTATTGAAGTCCGCGGGCTTTGCCTTTGGCAGTCTATCAAGTTGAATTTAAGGCTTTGCAATTTGCATTGACTTGCCTTGGGCAGCGCATACCATGAACTCCGCAGCCAGGCTAGGCGCAATTAACTTCCATTCTTGATAGTCACTATCGATGGAAAAATTCTGGACGGGATCATAATAAACAGATAATTAGTCAAAGATTGGACTATTAAATCTATACATTAAATGATGAAAATGAAAATGAGGGAAATGATTTTTTGAAAATGATATATCAGAAGGAAAGATATTCGATATTTTAAAATAATAAAGATATATTATGTATATTTTGAGGCGTGCCGGATGATATAATTTCATAAAATTATTGAATTATTAAATATATATATTGATTATAATTTTATTATATCTATTATATTATTTTTTGCATTTTTAGATTTAAGATTTTGACTAATATGAATAAGAGATTCATATTGATAAATTATATTGATTTTGCAGATTTCCTTGTGATTCTACGGAAAAAAATTAAAGATTTATCTCTGAGAATTTTAATGCGGCGATACGAATAAAAAATCTCGGAAATTGATGGTTGGTAGATTTTTAAATTTAGATCGATTATTTTAGATCGATTTTCATAATAATTTATTTCTATTTGATTATCTGTAAGACTATTCTAAAATATATAGATCCGAAATAGAAAAGCAAAAAAATTGAATTTTTATAGGATGATCGTATCTATCTATGGAATTTATGAGATTTGAGCCGTAATAAATTCAATAGGCGATTATCAAAATTATGATCTTTTTTTGTCAATCTTAAATGATAGATATCATAATATAATGAGGATCTATCAAGCAACTATAATCTTAATCCTCCCCCAAAAAATTAAGCAATATAAATGATGAATTTCTTGAAAGCTCTAAAATCTCGGAGAAATTAGCGTCCTTCGGAAAAACTAGAAGCTCCAGAGATTTCTGATGCGGGCGATTCGACCCAAAATCTCGGAATATTCTTCGGCATGATTTATCGCCTTTTAGTGCACGGCAATTCGGCGGAACGCATATACCCGAGACGGAGACCTAAAATCTTACAGAATTTATAAATTGGTCGCGGCTGCCCACGGGGATTTATGAGCTCCCCCGAGACGCTGCGCATATAGCCCAAGAGAGATAAATGAGGCGGAAAGAACGAGCCGGATGCGACGGAGAGGACGATCGCGCGATCAAAAATCTCCCGAGATTTCGAATGATTTCTCTCTCTTTGGTTATTTGCGCGGCGGCTCGGGGAATATATAGAGACGGAGATCCAAGATATTTCAGAATCTATAAGTTGATTGGATTTGTCACGTGCGGTCTTATATATTGATTATTTTTCAGGATCTCGTCCGAACGAGCTTATATATTGATTATTCATCGGATTTCTCATTATAGATATTCTTAATTATATATTTTCGTTACTATCCTATAGATTTATTTCTCTATCCAAATATATCTTTCTTTATCTCTTTAATCAATATTCTTTATTTATCTCCATCTTCTTATATTCATTTTAGAATTGAATCATTGCTTATAAGAGCAGAGATTATATATATAAATCTATCTTTAATAGAATATCCGATGATTAAGATAAATATTCGCATACGAAGCTCGGAATATAATCAATATATAAGATCGTGCGTGATATATATGCATAAATTATAGATTCTGAAGGATTGTAGATTTGTGCCTCGAGGCTATACATTCGACCGAATCACTGCGCAATTAACCAAAGAGCGAGAAATGATTCGAATCTCGGAAGATTTTTAGTCGCGCGATCCCTATATCCGGTCCAATCTTTCCGCCTCATTTATCTCTCTTGAGCTATCTGCGCGGAGGCTCGGAGAAATATAAATTTGAGAATATCCAGAAGAATAATCAAAGATCAATATATAAAATCATATCGGAAATCCGATGATCAATCAATATAAAAATTTGCACGTGATATGAACAACCATTCTATAGATTCTGAAAATTTTGGATTTGCACCCCGGGATTAGACGTTCCGCCGAGCCGCGCAGATAATCAAAGAGAGAGCAATTGAATGCATGCTCCCCCATATCCGATCCGATCTTCTCGCCTCATTAAATCGAGAAAATACATATATTTTCGTAGATATTTATATTCAATTTATAAATTCTGAAAGATTTTGATTCTCCATCTCGGCTCTATACGTTCCGCGGAGCATTCGCATAGATAATAAAAGAAAATTAGATCATACGGAAGACCGCTCCGGAGGGAAGGACCACGCGATAAAAATTTTCCGAGATTTTTCATCACGCCATCCGCTTCCAAAATCTCGACGATTTTAGAGGAATCTCTAGCTTTTTCAAAAGAATCTGAAGTCTTCGAGATTTTAGAATCGTTAGGGAGGTTACAAAGAATATTTCAAAGGCGAGTCGGAAAAATTAGGTCGCATACGAATGAAATAGATATAATTGATTATCTATAATAACGGAAAATATGAATCTGAGAATATCTATATCAATAAAGTTGATGAATAATCAATATATATGATCATGAGGATCGTATATGATATAAACGATCATTCTATAATTTCTGAAGAAAGATCTTGGAATTGCAGTCCGGATTTAGATATTCTAGCGAGTCGCCGTTCAGACAACTAAAGAAAGGGAAATGATTCGACATCTCGGAAGATTTTTTGATCCTGCGTCTCCCGTATATGACCTAATCTTTCCGTCTCATTTATCTTTCTTGGGATATCTGCGCGGAGATTCGGAAAAATGGATAAATCTCCGTAGATATATACGATCATCCTATGATTCTCTATCTCGGATCGATACACTCTACGGAATAATTGCGGAATCAATCAAAGAGAGAAATCATACGGAATATCGTTCCAGAGGCAAGGACCGCACGACCAAATCGCTCATATCCAAAATCTGGGAAATTTTAGCGGAGCCTCTAGCTATTCCGAAGGATTTTAAAATTTCCGATATTTTATAGCCTCCAGGGAGTCCGTAATAGGCATTTTAAAATTGAGCCGGAAAAGCTAAGCCGTCCATGAACGAAATAAACGAATATCTAGAATAATAGAAAATTTGATAGAGGATCTATAATAGAAAATCTGCTGAATAATTATATATAAGATCGTATAGGAGATCACGCCGCGATTCGGAGAAATACATAAATCCCTATAGATATATAGGATCAATCTATAATTTCTCAAAGATTTAGATCTATGCGTTCCGCCGAATAATCGTATCACTAATCGAAGAAGAATCAATCACGGAGAAAATCGATTCCCTAGAAAGTCCATAAGAAATATTTTAGAAGAAGATCCCAAAAATTAGGTCATACGCGCACGAAATAATTAAAAGAAATAATTATTGAAATATATCTATCTATGACTATATTCATCTATATATAAGATCATAAAAAATCTCGTTCCCAAGCTTGAATTCTTTGATATAATATTATCGGATAATTTCTTCGCTCTTCAAAGACGTATCTAAGAATTCAATATATATAACGATTATGAATTATAGTATCAGGCTGGTAGCTGAGGAATATTATGAGCGGCCGAGTTAGCTCGCATCATTGTCCCTAGCTAGACCATAGGCTTCCGAGAGATCTCAAGTATTCAAATATATTAGTAATAAAATATTGATAGCATTATCGATTAAAAATATCATTAAGAATGAAAAATCTTCTAACCGAATTATTTATAAAAGAACTATCCTTATAAATAATTTTCTTCCGATTATCGGTAATTTTTTTTATGAAAGTAACAAAAAATTAAGAGGACTATCAATTCTAAATGAAGAGGCGCGGCATTATTTTATCATCCTAAATGAAACCTTTCGTTTTATTCTAGGAATCAATTATCCAAATATCTCCTATTCTCATAATCTTGTTCTCTTCCGGAACCTAAATCGATTAATCTCTCAAATTCATTAGTTTTATAAAAAAAATCATTTGAAATTATTCGAAATCTTAATTATCCGTCATATTGATATATAATTCATAGAGATAAGATCTCCCTACCCAAGAATATGATCTAATTCTTTCTCCTCCTTTCGGAAATCGATTGGAAGATATCGTAGATTCCTGCTCTCAATTTCACGAAATCCTATGGTCCTCTTCTATTCTGCCTATAAATGAAAGAATCCCAATATGCCTCATCACGTCTAGGCCAAGATATCCAAGCAAAGACCATTTTGAAAAAAAATTGGGAATGATATCTAAGATCTCAAGATCCGAAACGCAGCAAACCATCTTTTGATGGAAGCTCAAATTATTTATCTTTGGCCCTTGGCATTTGCGTGCTCAGTGCTAATGTATCGCAGTAAATGAAACCCAGTGGTCCAAAATGTCTCGGGGCCCCCCGATCATCAGGCGACCTTCAACGTCAGCAGCGCAACACCGAAAAAAACAGAACGGGGGTCGGAATAAATTGCGCCCATGAAATCTGGTGAGAAGTTGCGCCTATGAAACTTGGTGGGGAAGCTACACCTGTAAAACACGAAGCCGCTCACGCCCTGAGGCCCATCCTTCTGCACGCAATCGCTCCCAGGTACTCCACTGCGCCTTTCACTACAGGCCAGGGCTCCGAAACCCGCATTGAAACCTGCAAAGGCAACTTGCAACGGTGGGATGACGAGTACATGCGAGCGCTCTTAGCATGATTGGATGCTTGGGGTTGGTATGACCATTAAGACATTCTTATGAAGTTCAGATGTGACAACGCTGAAAATTGTCTGAAGTCCAGATATGAAAATACTGTTTGCCCCTCAAGTACGGATCCGCCCTTGGGCCCTCTCGTAGGTACTGTTGCAGTTTGCTGGGGAGCCACTAGGTGAATATCACAACATATAATATCACACAGCGTGAAATTCCAGGGAAACAGACAGCTATCCTGGACCGGCACGTCATTACCGGCAAGGCACCAGCCTAACCCCTTGCAAGGATAATCCTGACGTAACCCTCCATCCCGCAGGTCCAAATTCAGTAGCCCAGCAAGCCATCCGAAAACACACGTGGAAAGCGGGAGCACAGCCGAACCCCACCCGGGTCTGCTTGTAAGCCTCCAGCACCGCACACGGTGCAACGTCGTTCAACTGCCCCACAATGGGCAACTATGTGAAGTTGAGAACTGTGTTGCACGCGTTTTTGTATACTGTGAGCAGGGCTTCGGTGAACATGTGGAACAGATCCTCAGATTTCTATGCTTCTCCCCCGGGTGGAGCAACTCGGGAAATGGAAGCCGGTTGGGAGGGCAGACGTGGCTTCCTGCTACATTCAGTAGGCACATGTTAGAGAACCTCAAGTAATGCGCATACCAATCACACGGGCATGCCAACTTGAGCTCAGCAAAAAGGACAAAGTCGCGACAGCTTTTTCGCGAACATCCAGCATCAGCCACGCAGTCCATGAAAGCACGCCGTGCAGCGGTTTTGGTAATTATAACCTTTCCGCCCATTATTGCCATAATGCAGCATAACATGTGTTCGGGATACCACAATAATGACGTACTAATTGTGCCGGTACTTGTCGAGCACAATGGACACTGATTACGCGAAGGAATGGTTTGCGCGAAGCAACTCGGACCTACTCTCTCCACCTTTCCGCAGCACGATCTGGTTCTGCAGCGGAAATCAACGACAAATTGGAAACTTCAGGGGGACGCTTGGTTTTGAAGCCGCTATTTATGCATTGCAGTGACTTCCCGTCCCCTGTGATCCGCTTTGACTCAGCAGTTAAACAGCGCGCTCACCAGTTTGCCAAGTGTAGCTCGAGCATAGTTCCGCAGGCTAGGGCCTGCTAGGGTGCCCAAGTATAGCTCTGAATGTAAGCCTTGCTTGATTTTTCAGAAGCGCCCCATTTGTTGTTGCAAAGTCTCAGGCATTTTACGCAACAAGCTGGCTATGGTATATGCTCAGTTATTGAAGGTATCAGACGGTGACGCGCTACAATATGCAACAAAACATGTACCAGGACATGGTATACTATAGGGCAGTAGGCTAGACTGCCTAGAAGATGTTGTGCCCGACTGTAATGGACTGCACGAGACCATGACAGATTCTCACGGACTATAACGGAAAAGAATACGTGGGAATGTATGACAGGCGAACCAATGTAGCATAATGTACAATAAGATCCAGCTAGCACCGCTACAGTATGTACTATACTGTCTACTGAAGCATTTGTTCAACAAATGCTGTCATATAATAGAATATGATACAATATAATATATTATACAAAAATGTAGTGCACGGAGTTTACCACAATGTACTGTAACATCACGCCATGCACGTCAACCTCACAAATCCGAGGCCGGAGGCCTGGGGCGTCCTGGGGCGTCTTGATCATAGTCCAGGGAACCAAAACCAACACGTTTTGGGGTCGGGTTGGGGTCCCTGCATGATCGGCTGGGTTGTCTCGCCAGGATCCCGCCCCCCCTCCCCCCGCTCCGCCCTTCCCCCAATCAATTCGCTTGGGATTACATGTTTGCAGACCCGTTCCTCTTCCAGAGCCGGGTAAATGCGCCATCCTGGCCTTTGCTGCCCGGCCACCTTTGCTGCCTGATTACCCCTATCAATGTCTATCATTGCTTTCAGCCAGCTGCTCCTCCACAACCAACCCTTACCACACCACGGCAGAAACGTTTTCAATCTTCAACCAACCCCCGTGGGTGCCTCATCGTCAAGCAACTGCCAATCGAACCAGAGAGTTGTTGCCATCTGGGAGATTGATGTAAGGTGGGTTCCAACTCCTACCAGCGTTTCGGAAATCTTGGCAGCAGGTTCTACAAGCCACATGCCAGCATTTCAAGGGTCACACGCAAGAAGCTTTGGGAAATCAACCTCTGAGAGATGATATCTGCCGCCTCAGAACCCTAAAGCATAGATCCATGACACGGCTGGGGGTTGGAGAAACGTTGGGAATGCTTGATCTAAGAAGAAGAGCTTAGGCTTAAACGCTTGTTCACGCCCCCTTGGGGTTTAGGGTCATAAACCTCCACCCCGAAACACGACTTCTTAACCCTAAATTGTGAATCATAAGGCCCGTCTCTGTGTAAACCCCTAGAGCCTTCAACCCCAAAACTTAAATCCGAAACGAGTACCCTAAACAATTACCTATACCACTCAACCCCCAAAAACAAAACCCTAGCCTCAACCCCGAAGCCCTAACCCTAAATCCTAGACCCTAAATAAAGCCCCAAGTCTAAACCCTAAATCCTAAACCCCAAACTCTAAGCGAAAAGTAACCCCACTTGTGCATCCGGCGCGCGCTGCCAGTTCGCTGTCATCCAAATCCTGCATCGGTTCGTGAAGGGGGATGATGTTCTACGGCAAGAATTGGTGCCACGAATGGAACCAAGTCAGTGATCAGTGCGATCCAGATCCTCTGGATCAGACAGCATAGGAACGTGCACGCGCTGCACGTGGTTTTGATCAGTAGCCATATAACCCCAACATGCCTGAAGAACATCGGCTGAACCCATGGGATCTCTGAACTCTAAACCCTGGGCCCGAAACCCTCTGCCTAAATCCCGACACCACCTGCTACCAGATCATTTCTAGCACGTGTGCCGACTTACCGAACAGGGTCAGCTTTTTCGGGGCCAAACCGCTTCGAAGGATCGAAGGAAGGAAGGCAGGAAGGAAGGGAGGAAGGAAATGCATTGCTCCGACCCCCACACCTCTCCCTTGTCTACCGTCCCTCCTGCCTCCAGCAAAGCCCAATCGAAGTACCGGTCATCCTGAGGATCAGGGGAAGCCGCGGGTGATACTGACAATCCTCGAGAAGTTGCTTTGTAGAGGAGAAGGTGGATGTGACATTGGCGCAGGGTGGAGGCTTAGCAGTTTCAGAAATCGGTATGCGCTTTGGCCAGGGCAACTTCTTAGGCTTAAGCCTTTGGTCATGCCCCCCAAAGAGTGTAGGATGTAGGGTTTAAGGCTTAGGGTTATTTAGGGGTTAGGCTTAAGGGCGTAATAGAGGTCATACTAAGGGCTTTATATACCCATATCATAAGTATTATATCATTAATGAGTAGGGCCAGTACCCAACGTAAACCCTTTAAAAAGCAACGATGTGATACGGTGGATACCAACAATCTTGCATCACTCCAAGTACCTTATACCTTGGGAAGTATAATGTAGGAGGACCCTCCACCCTGTAATAATGGCGAAAACGGATAGTAAGGACTATATTAGGGCCCTCTCATATTCCTACTATACCGCTGTTACAGGATGGGGGGTCCTCCTAAAGTATAATACTCTAGTGTATTAAAGTCATGCAGGATTTTCAGCATCAACAGTACTTACGAGCCCCAAATTGCATGAATCGCTCACAACTCCTACCGCGACCCGGCCGATCCTCATGAGATCCTACAGAAACCAAAGCCAAAATCCAAAAACCAGGAATTCTTCGCTACATCTCCCTATTTGTTTCTAGATAGCCTTTCATACCTCCCTTTGAATGTACGCTTAAGGAACAAGCCCTAAACCCCAATTCCCTAAACCCTGAGTCCCTAAACCCGAAATCCCTAAACCCGAAATCCCTGAACCCTAAACCCTGAACACCCAACCCCTCGTCTCAGCCCGCCTTGCACTTGCCGGTGCTATCCTGCGGGACAGCAGCGGAGGTGATGCTTCCGAAAGGCTTGAAACCATTTCATGTTCAGAGTTTAGTTATTTGGCCTTTAGGGTTTTCGGGTTTAGGGGTGTCAGAGTTTAGGGATTTAAGGATTTAGAGTTTAGGGTTTACGGTTCTAAGCTTAGAGTTTAGGGATGTTCCCTCAAGAATGGAGAATTACATGGAAAGCCAAATGGAAGACAAAATGGACACTGCGTTTATACGGCGGTTTACGATGGTAATGATAAGTACATTTGGCATCCCATCCACTAATTTTGATTACAAGGGATAATGGCAAGTGTGTTAGTGCCTGCATATTATTGCTGTACAACTATTGCGGGGTGGGGGGGCTTTACCCATCGGGTGTTTTACGTTGAACGTGAGAAACGGTTGATTTCTCAAGTCTCTTCCTGTCAGCCCCTGTGCAAACAACATCAACATCACGCATGCGCGCAATGGCGCGCAGGCGGGGGCTTCAAGCCGAACGCACTCAGAGAACCCTTCCAAGACTTTCTGGGGATGGATTTGCTGACCCGGCACGCACCGCGCACAACTTCAGCTACGTCCTGTCAAAATCATATGGAAACTTCAGCGACAGAATCATTAGGGCTCATGTGTAGTCCCATGGCAACATCAAGCCTTACATGCCCATCCAGCTTGCCCAGTATACTTCCCTTCCCACAACAATAGAATTCCCCAATCCCCCTAACACTATATATTCCTGCATTTTATAACGGTATCATGTGGGGCAATCTATGTGATGGAGGTGGGGAGTTTTGCTGTTAGAGGGAGGCGATCAACAGGCCAAATAGCTTCCTGTAAAAATCCTAAACCCCAAATCCTAAACCCTATCAGAGATCCCCAGAAATTGGGGAAAGCTTGGGGGTGCATAGGCAGGTCTCGCTGCCCATTCAAATCCACACTTGAACTCCTCCTTGGGGGCTTATAAGTCTCAAGCAATGTTGAGCAGCCATATTTCCGCGCCTCGTAAAACGCCTGGGCGGCCCCAACAGCACGCTCAGGGAACTTGATCAGCGTGATGTCGCAGAGTTGGCCTGAATATGTACCATAAGTCTCACAGCACTGCTGGGCATACAGGAAACTGTTCACATACGCACACCCAGATGAATTGAGATGGTACATCTAGATGATTTGAGATGGCATAAGCGACCCCAAGAATCTACCCTTCAAATGGAGGCTTCCTTCCTCTTCGCAGATGCGACACTTGGATGATGGCTTTGTTGGGCTCAAGTTCGGAATGGGGTGTGAGCCTTTTTAAGGTTTGGCTTGCAAAAAACGTTCAAATACATGTTTTGTCAGAGGAGGCTTGGGCTGTCTACTTAATATTCGACCTCAGCTGCGTGCATCGAAAAACCTTATTCGTTTCTTGTTCATTAGGACCCGGGAACACGCAGGCCTCTCTCAGGCTGCGGATCCCTAAGAAGTGAACACGGCTTTTGGCCCTGAAGCATTCATATTTTGATGTTTTGGATCCCTAGTGGACATTAAACGGAAGGCTCAAACATCGAAGCTGATACGAGCACAGCCAGCAAAGTGAAAACATGGTCAATCAAGTCACAAGTGGCTTTGCCATTGGTTTTCATTTCGTACTTTTCCGAAACGGGGGGACCCCAACATAGACCCACAAATATGACAATCCTTACTGGGTGCCCCCCCCCAAAAAAAAGATCCCCTGATTTTGGGAAACCGCCATTTCACTTGAAAGGCTTCGTTCCTTCCCTGCGAGCAACGCCACTCAATCCTGCCCCTTCAGTGCCCTGTTCCTCCAAACACCCGAAGGTTCCTAAGACCTAGAAGCCCGTCTTCGGACCCCTAAGGTTCAGGGTTTCAGGGTTTGGAGTTCTCTTGTAAGAAACGTGGCCCTGCAACACCACCATCTAATCTGTTAATTACTCATCACTGTCATGTCACTATCATTATTCTTAAAATGAGGACACCCTCCTTACGACTCATGTATCCCTGCCCCTACAGCGGGTAATCCTAAGCCCGACCGTCTCCCACAATTTTAGGATAGGAAGACCTGCGACCGTGCGCGGCGCTGCTGGAGAGCGAAGGCAGTTTCTTCGCCGGACAGCCTTGCTCCACAAAGGGTAGAAGCCTACATGATTTCCAACATCATGCCGAGGTCTATTTGACGCACCCTCACTACACAAGGAACTGGCGACCATAAGTTTGCAAACATGTGCAAGTTGGGGATTTTCGGCCTGAAGGTTTGGGGTTGGGAGTTTCGGGCTTGAAGGTTGAGGCGCGGGGTTCCAAGGTTGCAGTGAGTTCCAAAAAATTAGGCTGGCCTTAGCTTGACTCACCTTGCCGCCCAAAAAGCATCAGGAATCTTGCCTGTTCCGCATGTAGAGCTCGTGAAACCCTAAAACCCTGAAGTGGAGTTAAAGCCTTACTGTGCCAGCCTCACCCATATTCATCCAACGGAGTTTCTGCAATAAACGGTACAACCCATAGAGGAGGGAGGGATCCTGCAAGGACATGCTTAGCATGAGTAAAGAGCACGCCTGCGATGAAGGACAGGTCCTTTCCACGGTTAAGGGTGTAGAGTAAGCTGACATTAAGGAGTGCTCGTAGGTAGTCATCGGGCATGAAGATCACAATCTCGGAGACAACGAGATAAGTACACAACATCTATATGTATGTATATATATAGAGATATAAATAGGTATACATATGTGCTTAACTTTATAACCGCCCTGGGCCAGCACTCGCTACCAGCATTGACTGCAGTCTGGGATTCACTTCAGGCCATCATAAAAGCATCTACCTAGTAGCTCAAAGCCCTGAAGGACATGGAAAAGACACCTGAACAAAGAATGACAAGATAGTAATACATCAGCTCATCATGAACTTGTTGTATTCTAGGAGTGGTCTGAGGAGACATGGTGGGATCTTGGGTAGGGAAGTGGCAGAAATCAACAGGAAACAAGTAGCTCCTTCCCCGTGCTCGATGGAGCTGAACCTGCGGGCTCTTGCTTACCCAGGGGCCCAGGGTTGAAGGCCTACTCAGGTCTGCTTTGGCACATAAGTCTGCCGGGTTTGGCTTTGTCATCAAGTTTTGACACTGCAGACAAGATGTATGGAGGCTCTTGGGTGTTTAAATTTTCAATCAGGCGAGTGGTGAAGTCATTTTTCGTGAGAAAGGTCACACATCTGCCTTTTTACAAAGATGAGAACTCCTGGCAACGAAGCATGAGGTTTCAAGTTCGCCAACAAGCAGCCCATGATTTTTCAGATGCCTTCGTTTCACACGCAAATCCATGAGAAGGGCTCAGGAAAGCCCAAACCTATCGAATATGTCGCGGTGGTTACCACAACGCGCAAGAGCAAACACACATACGCCCCTTGTATGAGGACCTACCAGGAGGGAGTGCATCGAGCGCATCCTGCTTTCATACTCAACAACGCAAATCTTAAAAGCAAGCGTCAAAATCCTCGGATCAAGTAAAGCCCTAGGCAAACCTTAGAGCGATATTTTCTGGGCAAATTATATTGAGGTCAAGCAAGGGGTTTTCCAGAATCGGCCTACTTCAGGAGAGTAAATAAATGATCATCCGAATTTGCCCAAATGTCTTCATCAGTCTCAGTAGTCTCCTCTCTTGGAGGTACAGTACCAGGCAGCGTTCATGGGAATAATTTGGCACGCTGGCTCCAACAAGTCAGCGCCGTGTGGAGATTACATAGGAACGATGTTTTGTGGGCTTCGTAGATGACAAGTCGCCAATTTGGTGTACTTTCTTCGAAGCGGCCAATGAGGATGAATCTCCAGCTCCATAAACTGGTTGAAAACTACTGTCCTTACACCCTCAACTGACATGTCCGTATTGAGAGCTTCCCATCAAGGAAATGACGTTACAAGCCATTCATGATATGGGCGGTCAGGGCGCACAGAAAAGGATTGTTAACAAAGCGACCTGCCCCTCTGACGGCACCTACACATCCACAGCTTTCTTCTTCATAGGACTCCCAGAACTAGAAGCCCCAGCTGATTTTTGCAGGCCCTCCAAAGCCTCCTTGGCCTTGCACGGCGGGCTCCTTGCTCCTGATTTTAGGGCATGGCATTGGTTGTGGAGCTAGGTCCATTTAGGTCAATATTGGTCTGCTAGGATGTGTAACGGTCTTGATTTGTAGGAGTTTGAGGCGTCGAAAGGAATGCGGGCTCCAATGGGAGGCTTTCCAGGCATGCGCCCACGAGAGGTAAAAACCCATATTCGAAGAAGGTTCTGGCAGCAACGGTCAGATCTGGGGAACAAATCCAGTGTTCTAGGTGCTATTGCTTGAGGCGTGGGCAATCAGCGGCCCAAAGGATCCCACTCATGTGACACACGAAACCCACGTTGCCTCCCTACCACACACACACAAATGCTGGCGTTTCCCGAAGCTCAGCAAGTTGTCTGTATCGAAGGCTTTGCTTTGTGGTTCACAGGATTGAAGAGTCGGAATCTCACCTGCTAAAGACTTCCAGTAGCAAATGGCAAAGGTTTCGACTATTCCGCTCGTGAGGCTCAAGATCATAATTCTGGGTGCTTTTTTTGAGGGGCCCAGCCTGGGAGGGCGAGGACGTGCTGGATTGAGAATGCCATTGGTTTCGCTCTTGTTTTCTTGTCATTCGGGTCTCAGCCTTATAGTCCACCATCATGGTCCCTTAAGCTACAACATGCAATCCCCAATCCCCGACCCAAAACTTAAGAACAAGCCGCCTGCCACGGGGGCCAGAAGGCGGCCCACCTGCAACAACTGAAGGCATGTTTTCTGCAGGCCCGTGAGAAACGAATGGACATGGACGTTCCGCTGTAAAAACGGATTTCTACACACTCTCTAATGCTGATTTCAGTCAATCATACTGAACTCTGCAACTGCACCTGCTGAAGGAGCGCGGAGCCGGCGGACGCAGCGGCAGCGCTTCAGCGAACGGCTTCTGCATCAAACGCTGAATGGGCTGAATATGGCTGAATGTTGTGTTGGGAGTCTTCCGTAGTAGTGAGGGCCCCTGTTTGGCGAATGAAAGCTATAGTTTGCGTTTCAAATTGTAAAGAAATGGGGTTATCGAAGTTGAATGTCAGCGACAAGCTTCAGCAAAGGCTTTGAATCCATTGGTGAGAGGGATGAAATGGGTTTCTATGTGTTTTTGATGGTATTTCCAAATGTGGCTCCGAGGGTATCGCTTCAAATCCCGGGTGGATGGAGGAACTCTTCCTTGTTGGGAACCCAGCATTTTTGCGAACGTGTGGACTAGGAAAGTCTGCGCACCAAGTCTTAGCTGGAGATTAGTGGTCAAATATGCAACGTTCATATGTTGATGTGACCAGTGAAACCTTCTGGATTGCTATCTACGATCGAAACACATGGTGAACTGCAACGATGTTGTAGCAAGCATGAATAGTTAAAGCGGACAAGTCCATGCCTGTGCACAACAAAGCAGCCAAGCAACTGCTTCAGCTCCTGGAGGCGGCCAACCTCTGTTCGCAGCTGTCGCTTCTCCTCCGCTCCCTTCTTCAGCAAGGCCTCGAGCTGATTGCGCCTCAGAAAACTTTGGGGCGCAAACGGCTCCAGCGCTGCCACACTCACGCTTGAGGGCCATGGTGTTGAGGGCTTGGTACTCATCCTGCACCGAGAAAATCACGGGACTGTCATGTTTCCCCTCATCAGTAAGTCTAGCAGCTAATCGAGCAAATACCAGACAACAGTCAACCCTGCCCGGCAATGGAAATGCTGTTTTCAGTCTACCCTTCCTTCAAGTGCAGAAGCATGCCGAAACCACCCATGTGACTCATGTCAGACACGACTAGTCAGCTCGCACGAAGGAAGCTTACAAATTCAGAAAACAATGATGGGTGATCACTCGGCTTCGCCATGTCTGCATGGTCAAAAAAGAGGATGTAAGGCAAGCCGCAAAATGCAATCCGTCATTTGGGTCATATGAGCGTGTATCAAAACTGTTTACATCTTCCCAAGCCATGCTGGGGTTCCATCCCTTCTCGGGAATTCCCGCACCTAAGTAAGGATCGCTGTTTGGGTGGGTTAACTAGTCCTGCAATACCAAGATTCTGCGATGTAATTTCTGGGTTTGTTGCACTCGCTTCGGAATCTCACGGTAGCTGTGATGCTAGTTGTAGTTGTTACGATCGCTCGTGGCATTTTTAGGTTGGTCGGCTCAAGCTGATGCTGGCTTCATGTAGAGCTGAAAAGACAGCAGGAAAACAACAAATGAGGACCAGAAGGAGTATTCGTGAGTGTGGCTCTGGGTGCGGGCATGTCCAGCGGACTCACGTCCATGTAGACTTTGGCAAAGCGAGGACAGAAATTCTCCTATCACAAGATGTTGACCAGCCCTGACAGCCCCGTCCAGGCCGTCCGGGCTGTCCGCGCCAAAGTGCAAGGGCGTCCGGGCCGTCAGGGCCGTCCGCGGCACATGTCCGTCCGGGTCAACGGCCGTGATGGCTACCAGGCCGTCCAGGCTGTGCCTTGCAAAAGACAGGTTCCAAAAGACCAGCCCATCCGGGCCACTGTCCGTCCGGGCCAAATTCCGGGCTGTCCGCGCCGTCCGGAGCGTCAGGGCGGCCACATGTCCGGGCCGCAGGTCGGGCCGTCCGGGTCGACGTCCGGGCCATCTGCGCCAAAGCGCGGCCACAGTTCAGTCCACGTACAAACCGTCCGGGCCGTGGCTGCCGGGCCGTCCAGGCTGTCCATTCCGGACCGTTCGGGCCAAAAAACCGCTTCTTTCAGGAGGTGGGGGCATGTAGATGGCTGATGTATGATGAAACGTTAGGATCTTTGATATTGTTGCTTGGAGGTCCGGGGTAGCTGTCCGGGCTGTCCGGGTTGGGTGTTGTGTGGCAAGGGCAGGAGTCCCTTTGTTCGCTTTAAGGGGGTGGGGGGGTTGGGATGGCTGATGTTTGAAGAAGTGTTTGGAGCTTCCATGGATCTATATGTCTCTGATTTTTCGCTGTATTGTAAGGGGGTGGGAAGATTTAGATGGCTGATGTTTGATGAAATGTTAGGATCCTTCATATTGTTGTTTGGAAGTCCGGGGTAGCTGTCCGGGGCTTGGGTGTTGTGTGGCAAGGGCAGGAGTCCCTTTGTTTGCTTTAAGGGGGTGGGGGGGTTGGGATGGCTGATGTTTGAAGAAGTGTTTGGAGCTTCCATGGCTCTATATGTCTTTGATTTTTTCGCTGTAAGGGGGTGGGAAGATTTAGATGGCTGATGTTTGATGAAATGTTAGGATCCTTCATATTGTCCGGGTTGGGGGGACCAAACTGGCCCCCTTTCCCATATGAGCGTGTATCAAAACTGTTTACATCTTCCCAAGCCATGCGGGGGTGCCATCCCTTTTCGGGAATTCCCGCATCTAAGTAAGGATCGCTGTTTGGGCTTCAGCCGAACTAGTCCTGCAATACCAAAATTCTGCGATGAACAGCCATATTTCCGGGCCTCGTAAAGCGCCTGGGCGGCCCCAACAGCACGCTCAGGGAACTTGATCAGCGTGATGTCGCAGAGTTGGCCTGAATGTGTACCATAAGTCACACAGCACTGCTGGGCATACAGGAAATCATTCACGTACGTACATCTAGATGAATTGAGATGGTACAAATGAAGACTTCCTTCCTCTCGCAGATGCGACACTTGGATGATGGCTTTGTTGGGCTCAAGTTCGGAATGGGGTGTGAGCCTTTCAAGGTTTGGCTTGCAAAAACGTTCAAAAACATGTTTTGTCAGAGGAGGCTCGGGCTGTCTACCTAGTATTCAGCCTCAGCTGCGTACATCGAAAACACTTCATGCTCTTAGGCTCGTCTTGAAAGTCGCATGTGATACTCCTGTCGAAGAGCAAGCAAGGTTAAAGATTCAACTGATGAGGTCTCCGATTCCCGAATTCGGCATTTTGGGAAATATTAGAATCCTGCAATGCATCTTATCGGGCTTCTAAAGGGAAGGTTGAATGGATGCGCTAGCGGGAAGGTCAACAGCAAGCCTTCTCGACTTTTCCCGGGTACAGGAAGGGTTGTAGTCTTTGGTGCCTGATTTTCCGGAGTTTGTTTAGCCTTCCGTCAAATATTTTCAGATATAAGCCATGCATGCCCTTTCCTTGCGGCTGTCCTTGGAGGCTCCGCTCAATTTTTCGATCCTGCGATTCATTAATTACAAATCAACGCTAAAGCCTAAATTGGGGTTTGGTGGGCCCGTTGCGACCTGGATTGCGCTGATCTGTGATTGAGGACCAACTACCAATCATTTTTAATTGTGGTCCTGGAGATGCATAGATGCCTGCAGCTCTGTGCGCTGGCACATTCCCAGGAATGACAGCGGTCTGCATTCTTGAAAGATTGGACTTCATGTGCAACGTCTTAAGAGGAAATGCCCAGAACCATGCAATTGAATGTCACCTTGGTGTTTTTTTGGAAGTTTCCAGTCTTTGTTGTTAACTGCAAGACCTTGAACCCTTAAATCGAACTATAACTTCAGCGCCACAAACCCTCAACTTTCACCGAACTGCCGTTAAAATTGGATCCAGGTGCTTGTGCTTGCTATCTGCTGCGCCAGAGGCGCCACCGACCTTTTGCGGACAAGCCGGCTGCAAAACTGCTAGCCCTCTGTCGGGCTTTGGGTTGAGGGTCTTTAGTAAAAGGACGCTGGGTAGGCTCTGGCACCCTACAGAAGAACCATTAGACCGACTTTCCCATCTGGACCCTAGACCCTATAACCTCTAATAAGCCCTCACCCTAAGCCCTACTCTAAAGAGTCTAATATCTAAACCCTATACCCTAAATCTTAAATCCTGTACCTTAAGCCCTAAACCCCATACACTAAATCCTAAGTCCTGCACCCTAAACCCTCAACCCCGTACCCTAAACCTGAGTTTGTCAGCGCTTGATGTTGTAACACTCAGATGACCAGAAGTGAGCAAAGGGATTTAGGACGTAGGAACCACAATCTGTAGAACAGCGTTTTGGGCTCAGGGTGTAGGGGCCCAAAGATTTCGAAGTGGGAGACAGGCCTGAGCCCAGTCCAGAAAGTGCACATTAACTGAGAGACCGTGCCTCTCGTGGATCTCCCCCCAAGTACTATAGTCCTCGATATGAGGACCCCAAAAAAGGTACCCGCAAATATACGAGCCCCCCTACAGCACCAAAAGCACTATTTGTGGTTGCATAGTTTTGGGGTGCAGGGTTCAGGTAACGACCCAAGAAGGCTGTCAGTCTACATGCTTTTGGAGTTCAGGTAGCCGTCCCAAATCCTAAGTATCTAAAGCCTAAGACTGCACCCCTAAAAATCTTAGTTTCTATTACATGTTCCATGTGCTGTTGAGGTTGATCATCCATTAAATTATTAGGTTAATACATTGGGATACTTGGACTCCGAAGGAAACACATAAACCCTAAACCCTACACACTAAACCGGTTTGGGGTTTAGGATGTAAGGTTCAGGGCTCAGGGTTTAGGAGATAGATTCCAAGGGTAGTTTAGGGTTTAGGTGATAGATAGTCAAGGGATTATATTCCTCGGTTTTAGGGTTTAAGGTTTGGGCTTGGGGTTTAGCATTCAGGTTTGGGATTAAGGCTTTAGGGCTTAGGGAATTAGCCTTGACGGGGTCCTGCAAAGACTACTGTCTTGTTGAAGACGGGGCCTAAACCCTAAGCATCAGTACAGCGACCACAGATCTGAATCGCGGCGCATGCCTTCGACCCAAAAACAGTTCCCAAACAGATATGTTTTAAGTACTTGGACCCTGAATGTTAGGTTTAGAGTTTGGGGTTTAGGGTTGGAATGGTAGGCACAGAAACTACTTGCTTGTTCAATCGCCCGGCAAAAAAAACATCCTCGAAACACACCTAAGGAAGCCCGGCACTACACCACATGAGCTATACTCTAAACTCCGAGTATCCCCCTTAATAAGCCCTATAACAGGAACTCTATAAAGTTCCCTTCTAATCCTTCTAATTATAGAAGGTGTATGGTGTAGGGATTAGGGCTCAGGCTTCCCAGAGAAGCAGACCCTGGCATGAGGGACCTTGAGCTGGGGGTCGGGAATGTGTGGCAACATACTGCTAAGTAGTAAATGCATGCAATGTTATAGTGAGGGGCTGAGCGTCAGCTACTCAATTGCGAGGTGTTTCGAGTGTGCATTTTTTTTGTAACCCTGAACCCTTCATATTGTAGTTTCCAGTAAAGAAAAATCGAAGGCGGGCTACCAAAAACCCGCAAGCCTTGCATCCCTGGGCAAACCCTAAAGGGATCTAAAAAACTGATTTCCAGAATCATCTGTGAAGTTCATGGCGGGTTATTTGGGTGTTTTAATGGGTTTGTATAGGGTCTAATAGTCTATCATATGGGAATTCTATGTGGGTGGGAGATGGGTGTTTTCATGTGTTTGTATAAACGAGCACCACATTCCTGATGAAACGGTTCTCAGCACCACCCTGGCTTCCTTTTCGCTGCAGCTTTTTTGTTGCTAACGGGGATGGGGAGCATAAAGCGAAAAGGTTCACATGTCCAGCCTCGCACAAGCCTAACTAATGCTGCTCAGAGGCATGGGTTCCCGAAGCCGGACAGGTCTCGGCTGAATTCAAATGCGTCGCTTTCTATGACGAAGCATGCCTTTACCTGCAGAAACGCCCATTGCAGCAAAGAGACGGGAGGACACTCCGCGCGGTTCTTTGCGGGCTGCCTTCTGTACGGCGTAGGCGTCCAGCTCCTGGCGGCAACATGCGGAAACTGTGGATGAGGGAAGTCTGCTTTTTCTTAAGCAGCTTGCGCGGGCGAATTCCAGGGTATCCGTCAACGGGGTACTTTGGCTTCCTTAAGTGCGTTTTCTTGCGTTCAATCCCGTGTGCTATGAATCACGCCGCGCCTTTTTGGCCCTTTCACTGCAGCGGGCAGAAAAATGGAAAGTAAGAACATACCAGAGTCAGGCTTTGTTATTCATAGCTGTGTTGTTTGGGAGGCCACTGGGAGGCCTTGGGGGGCCTGGCAAATAGGATGATGATGATGGTGATGATGCGGCAGAATTGATTTTACCATGGGAGCAATCATTTCTGGAGTCTTACTGTAGCTTTTGTTTTGAGATCTGTTTTTGTAGTTTGTTGCAAGATAGTGTCCAGGATGCACACTGACACATAGTAACATAGTACTTGTGTGTAAGATCGAAACGCCGCTTGCCCAGTTCCACCGCGCCCAGTGACTGTCAGAACGCCATTATTACGATTTATGGTTTCCACCAACGCTTGCCGCAATTCAGTATGGCATGTAGATGGTGATCCTTGCTTTAGCCTACGCTTATTGCTGCTAGCATGAAAACCGAACCAGCGCGGCATTGGGATTTCTATTGCCTTTGGTAGTTGTGCTAGCGGCTGCGACTGTGACGATTTATGTTGGCGTTGGGCATAGCGAAAAGATGAAACAATGTCAAGCCGCGGACGATTTTCTCATCCAGCACTAGCACTAGCACTGCAACCCCTTTTCAGCCGACATAAACGGATGACTGACTACAAAGAGCCCCATTCAATATATCCTCAAATCCTTCACGGTCTGGAACCCTGAACCCTGACTTCTCAAAATGCCCGACACAGTGCGAGTTCACCGGCAGCCTCCCGCGTGTAGGCGGCGAAGTCCTCATCGTTTCGCACTTTATGGTTGGCATGTTTAGGGCTTGAAACCTTTGAAGTTTATGCATTAAGACTTTTTAGGTTTTTGGGCTCCAACCGCTTGCAACTTGAGAGCTCATGATGTCAGGGTGTAGTGCTAAGGAGTTAAAGCGTTGTGCTGAAGCAAACGCTCGGGACAGCAGTTTTGGGCGTTCGGTAGTTCGGTCTATCGGCCCAAGACCTGGTGCCTGAAACGTTCTCGGCCAAACGATAGTTGGGCTTGGGAATTCGAACGCCCATCCTGCTACGCAGAATGGTCTTATTGGCAACCTATTGCAGATGTCGATACAATGATAAAGGCAAGAACTCGAACATATCATGGTCAAGGTTGTTGCGTGTCTGAGAGTTTTGACCTTGGCTTTGTGGTGTTTCATGGTGTTTCTATTGTTGGCCAAAAACCCAACCTTAGAAGTGCATTTTCTCCAACGCGGCCTGTTGAGACTGAAGCATGGGTACGAACCTACCTG
This sequence comes from Symbiodinium pilosum, assembly GCA_905231905.1. Lineage (NCBI taxonomy): Eukaryota > Dinophyceae > Suessiales > Symbiodiniaceae > Symbiodinium > Symbiodinium pilosum. The sequence goes on from CAJNIZ010044791.1 coordinate 32,169, forward strand.
AGTATACAGTGAAAATACTCAACACATTGGTACACCATGTCATGCTTGTTGCGACATCTTTGACGTTCATAGGATTTTCCACAAGTGTTGAGCACCAAACATACTGTACACAAACCACCTGCACTCACGACTTCCATATTCTATTTCCACATGGACAGCATCTTTGGAACACATTGTGTCCGTTCATCGGCAGTGAGCCATGCTCATCTTGTATGCGACTACGTTTAGGACACTGGCGCTCCTCCGTCTGATGTGATCTGTGACGGCCCTAAAAATTCTTGATTGGACGTCCACTCGCACAACAATTCAAAGATGTTACTTTCCACATAACAAAAACATGCCAGTGGAGTTTCCCATTAATGTAGGACTGGTGCATGCTGCTATATGGACTTGGAATGATGAGCCCTGGCATGACAACAGTAACCAGCCATGGCTTCCCGAAAGCGACCCTGGGCCTGCGCACTACTGAACTTACCCGGCTTGGCCGAAGTTATGGGAAGGGAATGGAACCGCGGTCTACCTCACGTTGATTTCCCTGGCCATGGCATCTATATGTGTTCAGTTTCCACGCTGCCCGTGCTGGCTGCGGCTTAATCAGCTCATCCCTTTGTCCCTGTGGCAATTTGAACAGGTCTCGCAACTCGACCTTGCAGAGGAATTCAGGGATGAGAGGAGGTGCCTTAACAGGCCCTTGTCAGAAGCCATTTCACTCTGGGAATCGGTGTGAGCAGCCGTGGCCAAGAGTATACAGGACAAGGTTGGGTCCAGGAAGGACCCGGTTGCGGAAGCACAGCGTCAGTGCAGAGATGCTTGGGCAAGGAGCCTTCAAATTGGAAACAAAAAGCTCGTCTGCAAACAGTGCAAGAGACAGGCTGGGATCCAAGTGGAACTGGATGAGCCGTTACAGCAACCAATGATGCGACCTATGCCAAGCCAGCCTTGGTCAAGCACGTTTGGCGGTCCCCGTGGACGCAGCTGATGGAGACGTCTTGTGCCCGGAATGACTATTGGATGCTGTGGCAAGGCTTGGGCACACATAGCAAGAGGAGCAAAAGGCTGAGCTGCGGCAAAAGGACCAGCGCCACCACAACAACCAGCACAACAACCACCCACTGCTGCCGTCACCGGCACCGGCACCGGCACTATAAACCCCATATCTATTTTGGAAATAGTTCTGGTTACTTGTCGGGATTCTTTTGTAAGACTTGGGTGTGTGAAATTCCAACAGGCAAAGACTTCAGGCTTGGGCTGCCAGAGAATTTGGCATAACATTTCCAACAAAAAACGGTAAGGGATTTAACCACTTCTGGTAGTCAAGCCATTGGCCATGTAGTTCAGGCACTGGCTCTCACCAAATTTATGACTGCAGAAAATCCATGTGGAGGATTTGATTAGTTGTGGACAAGCTATTCAGCAACTAGTTCAGGCTTGGCCTCTGACAACATTCCAACTTGAAACGGCAGCAAATCCAGGTAAAGGATTTGATTCATTCCGGTAGTCAAACCATGGGGCAAGTTGTTGAGGCTTCGGCTCTCAGAAATCTTGGAACAACATTTTGGGAAAATCCAGGCAAATTTGGGACGGAATTTGAGAAAATCCAGGCAAGGGATTTGATTCATCCTGCTAGGGAAAGACCCAGACCCCTAGGCCTCCGCAATGTTCAGAAATCCAGGCTTTTAAGGGTTAAGGGCTTTTAGGGTTGATAAAGCTTTCAGGGCTTAGGGCCGTTCAGAGTCTTTAAGGTTTGGGGAACTTTGGGTTAATGGTTTTGGGAGTTTGGTTTTTGTTGAGTTTAGGGGTTTGAGGGTTTAGGATTTTTTTGGTGGGTTAGGGTTTTTCGGGTTGGGGTTTTTAGGGTTCAGAGGCTTTAGGTTTGTCAGGGTTTAGGGTTTGGGGGGTCTGGGCTTGTAGAGTTGTAAGGGTTTAGGGCTTTTATGGCACGGGTTTGTAGAGTTGTTAGGGTTCAGGGCTTTTGGGGTTTATTTTTTTGGGGCTCAGGGTTTCTAGCGTTTAGGGTTTTTAGGCTTTAGGGTTTTCGTGGTTGAGGGTGTATTTTAGCGCAGCCTTTTCCATCTGCACGGGGCAAACCGGAGGGTTTAGGGTGTTTTGGGCTGTTAACTAAGATTTATGCAAGCGGTCCGCGGACAATCCATGCGAGATGCACGCAAAGATTCTTACAGAAGACTAGGGAAATTAATGACGAAATTTATGCGATTGGCGCGCTGAGAACGTATGTACTGCTTCCACACAAGACAGGATGTACAGCAGGTATATCGCTTTCCGTCGCCTGAGTACTTGGGGAGAAAAATTGCTTTGATGGACTTAGAGAACCCAACCGTCACATCAATGATGGACCTGGGCCTGATTTCGCGCAAGTCCTTTGGAGCAACTTGAATGGTCGGTTGTTAGGATTCAGAATGTGTAGGGTTTTTAGTGTATAGGGTTTTTAGGTCTAGTGGTTTCCAGGGTTTAGAGATTTTCGGGCCTAGGATTTTCTCCAACGCACATGTCCTTAGAAATGTTTTAGGATCTGGCGTTTTTGGGTGTGGGGCTACTCTGCCCTTACTGTTGCAAACCGTTTAGGAATGCGGCAGTTGTTGATGAGGGTTCATTATTCGACATGATACGGGCTCATGTTTAAAAAGTGCCCGGGGGTTACGCAGCCACCCACTTGCAAACCGTTGAGGCATGTGGCAGTTGTTTCCTGAAATACTATTAAAATCAGGTGAGGAATCTGGAAACCCTATAATTTCCTGATTTCCCGAAAGTCCCACGCCCGTCATAGTTTTGTGACTTGCGCGTAGGCTTGAGAAATGGTCGCTGCAGAAATTTAGGGGTTTGCCTGTGGTCAAACTATTCGTCGAATATTTCAGGCTTGGGCTCTCAGAAAATTTGAGACGGCATTTGGGAAAATCCAGGTAAGGTATTTGATCTTTTCTTGTAATCACGTTAATGGGCAACAAGTACTAGGACCAGAAACAATGAGAACATTTGTACTAGTAACCGAAATAGAAACAATGCATGAGAATAATCAACGTATCAAGAATAATAGGACTAGGAGTAGGAGTAAAAATGGGAAAGGTATAGGAACACTGATAGCACATGAAACAATGGCAATAGGAAGATCAAGAGCTATCATAATGAAGGGTTTTGCCCAAGTAACATTCCTGTTTCAGCATTCAGGCGGAGCTTGGTGTGGCTTGCTTGGTTTCAGCAGGGGAGAGTGGCCGCGTGGGAGCGGGCGGCAGCCCCCTCCCCCCAATCTGCAACTCCCTCAAATCTTGTTGTGGATTTTTTGCCAGGCCAAGAAAAAAGGTAGTAAGGGGGATTGGAGTAAATCAGGCAGGACGTCGGAACGCCAACTGTGTGGGATTTGATTAGTTCAAAACCAGCAAATGGGGAATGGCTTGGATCGGAACAGTTTTCTAGGAGGGACGCGGAGGTAGAGGCCTTGATTAAATTGGGCAACACTTCCTTGGCCCTGAAAGTGGGATTTTTGATTGATTCCGGGCCAGCATGGAAAATGCGGAACAAAAAATGCCCGCCCACCGGAACTGGCCCTGGCACCAGCACTGTCACCCGCCCCTCCACCCGCAGCTGCACAAGCTGCGGCAGCGGCAGCAGCAGCACCAGCGTTGGCAGCACCATAAAAATATGATTAGGGTTTGGGTCAGGGTCATTATTATTCGGCTCGAGAAGCAACATCATCACATTGGCTATCAATTGCCGTGATTGGCGTTGCCTTCGCTTGCGAGCTACGCAATACACTGCTTGCGGACGTCGCGCAGGGTGATAGATTGTGCGGCGGGCATTGAACCGCAAGAGGCGTTCGTCCACTTTCCAACTCTTGCCAGAAATGAGTGCTTTAAGGCGCCGGCCCATGATTCCAGGGTAAGTGTGTGTTGTCTGTACTATCTAGCCTAGAGGCCTGGATAATGATAAAGGACAGGAGAAGAACTGACTACTAATGTGCGACTGTGCAACTTTTACATCTTGGATACTGCCCCCCACCAAGTAACAGTTGGATGAGAAGTATGATGTTCATACATCAAGCCCTTAACGTTACCCTTCCGAATTACAGACTGATGGTCGGTGGGGGTTCCCAACCAGGATCTATCTTCATGCCCTGAAGCTACAAGTGAGGGCTCTCAAAAGTTTACCGGTCCCTTTGTGGGGGTCCCCATAAGAAGGATTCTATTGTTTTGGGGTTTCTTTATGGAGGCTACGAAGTGTCTGCAAGAGTGCCACTCTTGCAAGGCTTCTGAGGACCAGGCGAAGGGCGTTCTGTCCGGCCCGCCTTTCAGTCTGGCTGGGCCTTGTGGAAATGAGTAGTTTTCTTGTGAGGGCATTCAGGCCTTCATGTGTAGGGCTTTTCTTGGCAAGCCTTCTCCACAAATACTTCTAAATTTTCGCATAAAGCCCATGGGAACATGTGGCCGTCAGACATGAAGGCCCGCAATGCGGGGGCGTAAGTGTTTCCTGATGTTCTGGCCCTGAATTGCTGACATAATGACTATACAGCTCGCCTCAACAAGACCTCCATAAGATGTTATCAATTATTCGTGCCCCTGCTGTATACTGATCTGAGCAATCACACAGACTCCCGACAGAGCCATGTGCAGCATCTTTGGGTCCGCCCACGCCCGGCACCTCTTTTTCGGAAGCCAATTTCTTAAGCATCTTAACTCCATGACCTCTCAAAAGGGCAGCTGCAAAAGGTTTGCATCAGAGTTCTACGCAAGAGTAAGTAGAAGTACTGAGGGCTCATGTGGCAGCTCTACGCAAAAAAATGTGTTTCCATACAGGACCCAGAGCGCAACATGAAACATTTGGAACGTACAAGTCCCAAAATTGACGAACGTTCTTCCAATCACTCCTGCATTCTGCTTACTTATGTTCAGGATAAATGCCCTCAGGAAAAAGCAGCGTCCCAAGGATGTGGATCCCTATGTCACGTTTGGAACCTTTACGTGCTCGTCTAACCTCGCAACCTAAACTTTACCCCCCCACCTCCAGAAAAAGTCGCCTCATTTCCAATTCATGAGGCATAGGCATAGGAGGTAAGGAAAAGCCTCATGCAAGTACACATGCACCGAGGGAGGTTAAAAATGCCGACAAATGCTGAACTAAGGCGATATGAGCCCAACTTACCTCACCTTTTCCACCCCTCGAAGATTCCCACGGAACTCACTTTAGCTCCTTCTCAGAATGCTGAGCAGTGTACCTACATGTCTATAAGCAAGAATCAACCTGAAAAGAGACCCGAATGTCCCAATACTTCGCGGCCTTCCACAATAGCATGTCGTTGTTCCTCGCTTAAGGCGAGGCTAAAGACGTGCCACTCTTCGCCTTTCAAGACCAAATTGGTTGGAGTGCCGGACAACTACATGTTGTTTCTACCTGGCTTCCTGTTGCTACTGCCCTGCCTGTTTTGTTATACCTTGCATGCCGTGTCTTGACTTTCACAGGCACTTGCCACGGAAGAACTGCTTATGCCGGTCTACATTTTGAGGGGCAAGCGCTTAGACCTTTTAGATGGAGCATACCTTTACTTGCATAGCGGCTTAAACAGGAACAGACCACGGTCCACCGGGCGGCATGCATTCCCTGTTTGGGCCAACTATTCTCACGAAGGAAAGAAGCTGAAGCACTTGCTTCAACCACCAAAATCCGATACCCTAAGACCTCTAGACTCCTAATTACATTAATAGGTGTTCGAATACAAAGCCCACTTGACCCTGAAGAGAACAAACAAAGGTTCAGGGAGGATGTGGAGGCACGCGCATAACATCAAGGTGACTCTCTCACCTCTGCTGTCAAAGGCGTTTTGCTCTGAGCCCGTCCTAAAGAGGTCTGAGTGTTGGAATTCGTTTCTTGGACGCTGAGATCTTTTCTTTGCACGTATCGCGCACTTTGTGCAGTTCGGTGTGGACTGGTGCGCTTCGCTCAGTGCATGCACATGTTGGGAGCTCCAACGCTAACGTAACGCTGAGGCTTTACTGTCTGTTTCTTGTAGCCAATTGCTTGCAGTGGGGTGAGTTTGTAGCACATCCCAGAGAACAAGACGAGCGTTACCAATTTGCAAACAAAAAGGCAACACCAGCAGCAGAAGCAGCAGCGCTAAGAGCAGCCTTCTTCCGTGTTCCTATCATCAGCCTGGTCATTCTATGCGGGGAAGGGGAGTGAGCCTGGCAAGCTCAAAGCGATGTTGGATCCTGATTAGTGTGGGCCCCCCAAACAAAAGGGGCAGGCTCTATAACAAAAAGTCATCAGCACCAACTGGGGTCTAGCATCCCTATGGCCGATACTCAAACCAATAAGGGAACAGAGATCCCGCAGCTTACAAGGTAAGAGGGATACTGGAGCTCCAATGAAAATTAGTAAGGCTCCTGCCAACTGAAGTTCGGCCCTGCATCTTGTTGGGCTCCCTTAGGGAAGGTTGAACGGGCACACTAGCGGCTAGCAAGAAGGCCGACAGCAACCCTTCCTGGCTCTTCCCGGGTAAGGGCAAAGGTTTAAAATTTCTCTTTGGTGCATGAAAACTTGTTGGAGTCCCTTTGATTGTCTTGCGGGTTTAAGCCCAAGCCAAACATCTGTGCGTCCCGAGAGCCCCGGCCTGGCTGCACCCAAACCTGAACAAGTGAAGACAGCTTTGGGTTTCTCTTTGTTAAACTTGCAGGGATCGCAATGCGCGCTGTTGGTTTCTGGATGTTGTTCATGTTGGTGCCTGCAGAAGACTGCCATGAATAGCCAAACTGCAACGAGTTATGTATCGCAGACAAACAGGAAAAGCTTCATCAGCGTTGCCAATGCTAGTGGTCCCCCTTGCTTTTTGCAATCACGGTGGTAATGCAAATGCCAATTCAAATTCCGCATTTGCTCCGCGTTTGCTGTGCCTGCCCCTGCAAGCCCGAAAGCTGGGCCTTAAGGTGAAGGGTTTCAAGTCTGCGAGAGTTTCAAGGAAACCTTGAAAATTGAGACTAGGCCAATAGACCCAAAACCTTAAACTTAAACCACCAACTTCAAAACTGCATGTTAATGCAAAGTCACAAGGCCGGGCAAACAAACCATGTGATAATGATGAATTCCGACTGACGCTCCCACTTTTGAGTCCCAACTCCGTACAGCGTACAGCTCGACAGCGCAAAAGCCCGCAAAATCTCTTTCACAGTTTTCACGAAATCGAATCGCTAAAGCTGAAAAGCCTGGCTGAGCTTGCCCACTGCCAGGGCAATGTGGGGCTTAACTCTAGGTCGTGTTGGGAATTTCTGACACTGGGGAACCAAGGAAGGATGCGTGAAGGACTTTCCAGGCGGCATTATTTTTAGATCATGCTCCCGTTCGTAACGGCATGCCCTAAACCATGTACCTGAAACCCTAGCAGATAGAGGGTTTAGGGGCTAAAGCCCAAACAGTCTACAGTCCCGCTTAAGTAGATGCCGATAGAATATGTCTTCGGGTACTTGAGCGGATAGCGGCCTGACCACACAAGGAGCTGTTAATCCTTTCCCCCCATCGTAGGAGATGGACTCCAAAAGGCTCTTCCTAACCTGAGGCATGGAGAGTACCTTGAGGAAGGCTTTCAGAAAAAAGGCCTATAGAAACCCACAATTCAGGCGAAAGCGAGAGACACACTCATATGTAGACATATAGGGTTAGGCTTTTCGTGTAGTTGTACTTCCCTATACTAACACGGAACCCCAAAACGCCGTTTAAAAACCACTGTTCTGGGAAAAGGGATCGGGTTGAGGGTTTAGGGACGGTCTCGGGTTCTGAAGGTTCACTTTGAGACTTATTGCATTTTGTTTAGGGCTCGGGGTTTAAGGTCTTCAGTGCCTGTTAAAACCCGATAGACAAAGACAATCTATTTGTAGGGGCTTAGTGGTTCATGAAGATCCCTGCTTAATAACCCTCCTCCCCTTCATAGGGATAATAATCGCGATTCTAATTCATAAGGCGCTAACAAGGAGGGTGTTCATGAATCAGAGGCCTACATTTGAGCCATTGTCTCAGCTCCTAGTATCCCCCTATTGTAGTTCCCTATATAATTTTCTGTATATCATGCCCTTTAAGGACTTTAGACTTTAGACTATGGCTCATTCGCGGTCTAGGGTTTAACACTTCAGAGTTTAGGAGGTTTACGCCCCCGAACTAGCATTGAACTCGAAAAAGAGCCTGAAACCGGGAATAGGGTTTTGGGTTGAGGGTTTAAACGGGAATGTCAAAAGGGGGCTATATGAGGTTCCAGGCAAGCGTGGGGAGGGGAATGATTTTCGAGTTCAAAATGTAACCGGAAGCTACAGATGCTTATGTGGGCCCTTGTCTAAACTCCTCGTATCCCCCTAGTAACCCCTTGTGTAGTCCCTATATAACCCCCTTTTTAGCCCCCTTTGGAGAGTTTAGACTATGGGTTATGTGGCATTTTCCGCAAGTGCAAGAAAATGCTGCTCAAAGCCTCTGCAGCACCGCAGGGTTTAGGGTTCAGAGTTTAGGGTTTGGAGGTTTAGGGTTTAGGGGTGGTTAACATGCAACAAGAATCACAGTATTGGGACCGGTAAAAGGTGTGGTGGGGGTGGCAGCATCCAAACTATCCCTACAATACTTCCATCGGTCTCTACGCCTCGGCAGTTCCTACACCTGGTTCCTTTCTGGGATAAGACTACACATCATAAGTAGCAAAATATGTTCCGCATTGGGTGTTAGTACCAAAGAACTCAGAAAATGCAACATGGTCCAGAGAATCTCATTCCGGAAGCTTCTAAGGCTTTAGGGTTTGGGATTTAGGAGCCCTAAACCCTGAGCTCCAAACTCCAAACACCAGAATTTTGGGAACCGCCCGCCGTCCTAGAGCCCAACTAAGGATTCCATCAGCCCTAAATCCTATCAACCCTAAACCGCCAAAAGGTCTTGGGGGGGGCTTTTGAGGTTTAGGATTTAGGGCTTAGGGATGGAGATTATCTTGAAACATGTAGACTGAGCTGGTTTAGGGTTTAGGGTCCCTACACTCTAAACCATAAGCACCCCGCTGGCCGGGCATGGGGAGCCAGACCACTGACAGAAGACCTGGCAAAGAACAGACTTTAGAGGTTTGGGTGCGGGGTTGCGACTTTTGCATATAACCTCAATGTTGGAGAATCAAACCGGAAAAAGAAAATGAAACAGAAACTGCAGTCATAATGAGGTTATATAGAAACTCATGGTAAGGCTGTGTGAGCATTTCTGTCACCCAACAAACCCCAACCCCCAAAGCATGGACCATAGGACGATCATCTGGATCCCATCAGGTCCATTCTTTTTGAGGTGGCGTTAGCTTTTTACCCTGAACCTAACCCCTATACCTAAGCCCTAAACCAAACTAGGACGGAGACTCAGATTGCAGGGTCTCAAGGCTTTCAGGCTCTTTTTTTTCTGATGCTCGGGCTTTGTGCGCTCCATGGTTGTTTAGGGTTTAAGGTTTTGTGTTTAGATTGATTTTAGAGACTGAGTGCTGGTCGGGCTTTCGGCTTGAGGCTTTTCAAGCAAGTTTTAGAGTTCAAGAAATCCTCAGGGCATGTAAAATATCACCTGAGGTGAAGTAGAACTTTGTAGCCTAAACCCTAAACCGCTAGAGCTGTAAACTCGAGACCCTGAAAACCCTAAACCCAAAAACCTAAAGCCCTAGACCCTAAACCCCTACTCCCTAAGGCCCTAAACTATTTTGGGATGTAATGTTCATCTCTGGGTAGGAAGTATGGGTTCCTCCTTGGGTTACTTCTATGTATCTAATATATGTGTATCCTATAAGACCTAGGGTTCAGGGTGTAGGATTTAGGGGTTTAGGGTTTAGGCCCCACAAACCGAATAAAGGCCGGAAGTTGGGACCTGAAATCATTCAGGTTGCGGGACAGGCTCCCTCGGAGCCTGATTAATCCCGAAACCTACATCCTAAACCCTGGACACCAAATCCCTGAATCCTAAACCCTAAACCCTAAATCCCTATAGACCCTAAAGCCCTAAAGCCTAAATCCCCAACTCCCTAGACCCTAATTTCCTAAACCCTAAACCCCAAAGTCCTAAATCCCTAAATCCCTAAACCTCTGCACTGTTTCTAGGTTCCCCTGTAACCCCTTAATAATAAGGGTACCCTTTTCCTACTATTCAGCTTGAGTAAGGAGACCCCCCCAAAAAAAAAGGCAAAAGGGTACTACTGGGGTACCTAGAAACCCCAAATCCCTAAATCCCCAAATCCCTAGACCCCAACTTCCTAAACCCCAAACTCCAAATCCCAAGACCCCAACTTCCTAAACCCTAAACCCCAAATCCTTAGACCCCAACTTCCTAAACCCTAAACCCCAAAGTCCCCCAAATTCCTAAACCCTAAAAACCCTAAATCCCTAAACCTCTGCACTGCTCGAAGTAACTGCGCCAGGGGCCACCAGCATCCTCAAGACCCACGGACCATCGGGATGGAAGACCTGGGATTCTTCTGGATGTTTTTTTCTAGGTTAGGAATATAGGGTTTAGGGATTAGGTTTTGGGTTAAGGGTTTAGGGTTTGGAGGTATTTTTCGTTTTTGTTAGGGTTAGGAATATAGGGTTTTGGGGATTTATGGTTTTGGGTTAGGAAGATAAGGGTTTAGGGATTAGGGTTTTGGGTTAAGGGTTTAGGGTTTAAGGGATTAGGGTTTAGGGGTCAGGGTTTAGGGCTTCAGGTTTAAGATTTAAGGCTTACCTTTCTCTTCCCACGTATGTTCGGTTGAACCATGCAACAGGTTTTCTACCTGGACCCAAACTCAAAGCTTTCCCAAGCCAAGCAAGGGGTTTACCCAAGACAGGCCCTGACGTTCCTGCCGATGTTGACCTTGTGTTTCCTAAATCCTAAACGCTCTTCCACCTCATTTTTGAGGTTGTTGCCAGTTGCCAACAACCGTGTTTTTCGTACCGCCTACTTTTAGGGCCTGAACCCCTAGGTCTGTGCAGGGTGACAGCCACAGTTTTCGGGTCATCGTTCCAGAAGACCGCAGAAGCTTTATATGAGCCATAGTCTGAACTCCTAGTATCCCCCTATAACCCCTATAATACTCCCTTATATAATCCCTTATATCTATAACTCATATGGTCTTACGCAAACGACCTTGGTTTGCAATGCAAGTTGGGAGCGCCCTCATTATAGCGAGGGGCTGGATGCACAGGGTGTTCAGGCTGAGGGTGAGGAGTCTACCCCAAATGCCCCTATAAAACCCCAGTACCTAAACCCCAAAAGTATGTAAAATAACAACCCTAAATCCATAATATCATTCATGGCTATTATTTTACATACTTTTGGGGTCCAGGTACTCCAGGTACCTTTTAGACCAGTCCCGTTCAACAAAAAGACTCCCCAGAGTCCACATCTGATGAATGAAGCCAGACTAGCCCGCAACCCTTTAATCAGGGAATGAGCCTTAAATAAACACCCTAGACCTCAAACCCAACACCAGACCCCAAAGCCCTAAATGGCGTTTTCAGGGCATGCTTTGAACCAGAATTTGAGGTGTTCTCAAAATCATGGGCCCTTTTTGGGTTACAAGCTATGTTACATAAGATTTAGGGTTACCAGGATGGGACCCTCATTTTGGGAAGTACCCATTTGGTTTGGGCCCTCTGACACCGAAATCGAGCCGCTCTGGCCGAGGAATTCGGATCCCTGACCCTCGCAGCTCTTACATCGCGAAAAACGCCCGGCCTATACCCCTTGGTAAACGACTACCTAAACCCCTAAGTATGTGGAAAAACTTCTTGTTTAATTTGTTTGGTATGTTTTGGGCTATGAGTTTACCCACTCTTGTTCACGTCCTCCAGGCATTGAAGTAAACAAAAAAATAGTTGATGTACCGGATCCAACCAGGATTTCAAGCGCTTTCCTTGATTCAAGGCTACTCTTACCTTTCCTACTGGGGAATAAGGGAATATACTCCCTATAAAATATATTCCCATGTTCCCTACTCACCCCCCAGTAAGTATTGCCAAGTGCTGTTCACGCTGTGCGAACTCCGATTTGCGCTGAGGGCCCAGCCTCCGTCGTAGTAAAGCAGGTGCCTCGTGGCTTACTTTGCAGTTTCCTGGAGACTTAAGTGCAATCAAGTAAGTACTCACCTGAGATCGTAGTCCTAGCTAGTAGCTAGGCCACTTGACATGCCCCTATGGGTTGTTCTCAAAATCAAGGACCCCTTGTAGTTCTAGATTATATAACGGCACCTGGTACTTAGGGGTACCAAAATAGAACCCTAATTTTGGGGGCTGTTACCCATACAATCATAGAAGCATGAGCTCTTCGCCAGACGCAAGGCTACGGGCTACGGGTGGGCTGTGGGTTCGGGATTCGGGGTCTCCGTGTAAGCTTGATGCTTCAGGCTGGCCTATAGCCCTCTAGACCATATGGGGGTTTCCCAAAATTAGGGGTACCTTATTGGGGGGTCCCCACAATAAAGCTTATAGCATTTTGGGGTCTATATTGGGGTCCGCTTATTTTAGGAAACTACCATATACACGTTCCTAAACCCTAAACTTTGAACCTTAAACCCCTGACCCTAACCCTTAAACTTAAACCCTTAGCCCTAAACCCTTTAACCCCAAACCCTTAACCTTGAACCCTAAACTCTAAACCTAAGAGGACAGGAGAAATGAAATGTTGCTATTTTCCGTGCTTGAACCAAAAAATGAGTATCTGTTTCTGGAACAGTACGCAACAAACAACAGGAGAATAGCGCCGCACAGCATATTAAGAACTACCTGGACCCCAAAGGTATGCAGAATGATTATCATGTTGACTCTTTCGAGTGCTTTGGGGATATTGCTTCACCTACTTTTCGGGTCCAGGTACCAATGAGCCCCTCTTTACAAAATGCTACTCGAATGTACTCTCAGGACCGCGCGAATCCTCGCGCTGAAAAAGCTGACCGAACCTGAACGGTTAGGACTCAGGAGTTCCGGGCTTTGAGACGCAAATAGGTTAAAAGTCTAGACTTGGGGGTTTAGGTTGGAGTGTAGGGGCGCGTTGAGGGTTTAGGGTGGGGTTTAGAGCTTAGGGTGGCGTTTGGGGTTTGGGTCCAAGCCGCTTTGGGCGGGTTGGGATATAAATGGAATTAGAAAATGCCAGGGAGTAGCCCCCTGTGGCGTGCAGGAGAATTATAGCCTTGCTATCTGACTCTGCCCATTCCCTTTAATCCCTTCCCCCTGATATGAAAAAAAAACAATCCACCTATTATTAAGTACTCACATTGTCTTATAAAATACCACATACGGAGCGGGGTGAATATTCGGGGCACTGGATTACAGGGGAGCTAGTTTCTGGATTCTCCGAGCATCTGGGTTGCGAATAAGAAGAGGTTCTGTTGAATCTCATGGAGACTTTGGGGTTCGACATATCCCTGAACCTGAACACTACACCTTATCTAGGCGCGTCCCTGAGATTTGCAGTCGGGTGTTCTCAGCAGGATTGTAGATGTAGGTTTGGGGATGAGGTATGTTCCTGTGGAGCTAGGGACGTCTTCCATCGTGCGATTGATGTCAGGGATTAGGCATTTGATTCTTAGGGCGTGTGGTTCCCAGTCGAGGATTATGGTGATAGGGTTCCTTGTTGACCTGCCAAGAACTCTCCATTTTGTCGGCATTAGGGTCATTAGGGTTGAGGGCTTTGGGTCAGCAAGACAGAAAGCTGTCTAAATATGAGCTATAGTCTACACTCCTAGTATCCCCCTTAATAACCATTATAGTAGTCCCCTATATAATCCCCTATATAACCCCCTTTGCGGTTTTTATAGATTATTGCTCATATGGCAGTCAGCCCTACACCCTACAGCCCTACACCCCTAAATCCCTACACCACTGGGGTTTACAGGAGTGGAGGAACGCATCCCTCTAGCAGCCTTAGATAAACAATCCCCAACTGTTTTTTTCTTTCCATGCCTTTTGTTCCCTTCCCTTATTGCCTACTAACAACTTTAATCTGCACTCACTAATTGGTGCTTCTTAGCTTGCACCATGACATGCATGGCCCAGGGGTGGCCCCATGTAGTTGAAGATTTAAGGTAATCGACATTGGGGTGGGGTGTGGCCTTTTTGAGTGGGCCATATAGGCTTACCCTAAACCCGAAACCCTAAACCCTAAACCCCATACCCTAAACCCTAAACCCCAAACCCTAAACCCTAAACCCTAGAAAACCCTAAAGACTTAGGGTTCTTGGATTTGGGACTTAGGTTCCTGAGACCTTGGGCTCAGTGTTTCTGAGTTGGCAACCTCTGAATTCGCCTCCTTCGGGAGTAAGAAGGATGGGTTTAGGTTGGATACTGCCCCCACCCTGTAACAGGCTATATTAGGGGTCCTATTAAGGGCTATATATAGCTATACTATGAATATTATCCAACTGTTACAGAGTGGGGTCAGTACCCAAGGTTTAGGGTTTTGGATTTTGTGTTTTGGGTCTTCCATGAAACCAGCGTCCACCAAGCAAATCAGAGACGCCAGTGTAGAGACACCAAACACAACTCATAAACTAAATTCCAAAGCACAGCTTTATGCAGCCCATTAGCTCGTAAACTCATTTGCTGGGAAGATGAGCCACTGAAATTAAGCCACCCGATAAACCCTAAACTCAAAACCCTAAACCTTAAACCCTAAATCACTCTAAACCCTAAATCCTCGACCACCCCTCTGGGTGTGGTCGGCTGAGGTCGTCATGATTTGCCGCGTCTTAGAATCCCCCTTAATCAAATAGATAGAATATGGCTTTGGGTATATTAGAAAAAGATCCCCACATACCCCAAATTCTATCTACTTAGGGGGACTATATGCTGAGATGAGCCACTTGTAACCACCGAGGCGCTTCACGCCGTTCGGGAAGAATAGCTCCCACAACGAAGTAACGGACCTTAAAAAGTTTAGGGTTTAGGGTTGTAACGGACCTCAACAGGGTTTCGGGTTTGAGGCTTCGGGTTCAACCCTAACCCCTAAACACTAGAGCAGTTTGCATTTTCTTTACGCCGGCATATAGCACCGGTTTTAGCTTCTAGGCTTAGGGCTTATAATGGCTACAAAGTTCAGACCCTCATTTTCTGCCAGGCCTGGCAACCACAACAAGAAGGCAAAAATGACTGTTCCCCTAAACCCTAAACCCGGTTTCGAATCAGGGTAAAAAAATCCCAAGCAGCCATTTTTTGCAGACTAGGATCCTTCTTCTGGTTTTTCGGGCGCAATCCTAAACCCTAAATCCTAAATCCTAAAACCTAAACCCTAACACCTAAACCCTAAATCCTGAACCGTAAACCCTAAACTCTAAACCCTAAATCCTTACTTCTGGGAGGTCGAGTTCCCAGGAACAGCTGGACCTGTAAGGCGCCAAGGATGACGGTCAATGCCATTCCTACATTAAAGGGACTCTACTGGGAACCCCAAATGGGGAACCCCAAGAATATAGTAGGTATATAACAGGAATATACCTACCAGAGTCCTTATATTCCATTATATTCCTGCTATATTCTTGGGGTTCCCCATTTGGGGTTCCCAGTAGAGTCCCTTTATACATGCGGACTGGGCTTTGTCTCAGGAAAGAGCAACCCCGAACTCTAAAAACTACTTTAGGGTTTGGGGTTTAGGGAAACCTACTATAATGACCCCGAACTCCAAACACCAGACCCTTATCCCTACGGCCTCAACCCCCGAACCCAACACCGAAAATCCCGCAACCTAAACAAAACCCTGAAACCTACAGCCCCTCACCTCTTAGTTTCTACATAAGTATATATACATATGAGCTACAGTCTAAACTCCTGGTATCCCCCTTAATAAGCCCCATAATAGTCCCTTATAAAATCCCCTATGTAACCCCCTTTAAGGAGTTTACGTAGACTGTAGTTAAGTCAAGGGCATATACCGTTATATGAACTATAGTATAGTTCATATAACGGTATATGCC